>BGNK01002964.1:0-39000 GCA_003297005.1 Symbiodinium sp. clade A Y106 | reverse complement strand
CCCCCCCAACCCCTTCCATCCACCCCTATCCAGCCTCCCTCCATCATCAAACTCAGCCGCAGCGATTCCACAAAGGTGTCGGTTGCTTTCAATCATACCACTGCAGACATATTGGCTAGTGTTTTGCCCGTTGCTTGGAAGGAAGATGCCATGATCTTTGTACAAGCATGGCCCGAATACGGGATGAAACCGTTGCATGTTGCGAATGTAGTCACATGCGTATGCACAGAACATTTTGTTCCAATGGCACCATACTGGGTCCACCAGCATTTTTATCCGAAGCGGCCGGAAGGCAGGCTGTATGGCTTTTGCAGGGAGTGCTGGCCACATGGCGAGCCAGCTGCTCATGATGCTGCTGAGCCGATGCGAGGAGGATTCTGCCCGGGCCGCCAATACGATGGTTGCATTTGGAACGACTCTTCTCCAGCAGGGATGATAGACCACACCAGAGCCAAGCACGCCGCAAGACACCCAGCGGTGCAGGAAGCGTGAGGCAGAGGACACTGAAAGCGCCCCACGAAAGATCGATGCCAAGCTTCCCTTCAGATATGCCTGGCAGCACTGCAGAGATGGACGTGGTTGTGAAGGCCTGCGTTGCCAACACTTGGGATTCTTTCAGTCTGATAGGGATCATGATGTTCGTTTAGTTCCCCGTCTGCAGGACATTCGCGAGCATGTGAAGCAGACCCTGTGCCAAGCGAAGCAAGACGGGGCGCTCGTCGTCATCTCTGCGGATACTTGGAAACCGAACCCAAGATGCGGGTGCAGCGCTCCTGTGTTGCCGTCTATCTACAATGGCTCTCCAAGGCGTGGTCTTATTGAGAGGTATGCGTCGGAGTCGAGGAGACTCGACCTCCGTGCAATGGAGAATGCTGCCAAGCAGTGTTCCTCAAAGTCTTGGAGGACAACCAGCTCTCAGTTTGGTTTGTGCTGTCTCGGATCATTAAGATTAAGGCGCGATACGCCGTAGCTTTCGGCTGATGGGGACTTCCACTTGTCGGATGTGGTTGCCGCGCGCTCCAGTTGACAGTCAAGCACTGTTGGTTGTGTCAGCGTCTATAGACTCTGGCTCGTCCAGTAGTGCCTCTTCAAGCGATGATGGCTCCTGCGTCTCTTCCGAAGAAGACAAACCTGCAACTCGGAGCAGGCAGGAGGATCCTGCAGCTGTCAAGCTTCAGAAGTCGCTGATGCCTTTTTTCCAGAAGATGCGTGCCGTCGTTTCCTACTACAAGCACAACTCTGATGATTTTGTGATCTTGCAAAATGATTGCAAGTCTACCAAAATACTGCGCAAGGCATACGCATCGGAAACGCCCACTCGCTGGTCCAGCTCTTTGATGTCCCTAACTCCCTAACATCCGTGCTGGTGAATAACCGTGGCCGCTGTGGCCATGTGGCAAACAGGCACGCGCACCAGATGAAGGCACGGGCTTTGGGGAGGAGGACATCCGCTTCGGATTGGGGCTGTGTGCGATCCTCCCGCCAACCAAACATGGCAGCAAGTTGCTTGAGGCCGCGGGCGAGAAGCGCTCGGATCCATGTTTGTGCAGATGTGGCACTCAGTTGGTGCGGCCCTTGCCAAGACCAGGTTCAGTCTTCCCAAGGACCTGCATGGTTTTGCGACTGAAGTCGACATCAGCGTGCCTTTGGCTGCAGGGCTCCAGCTTGCACAAGACCTGAACAATGCCAAGGCGAGGCATTGTCAGGGCACAGCAGGAGAAAATTTGCTGTTGGTGGCCTCCTGGCTCCACCCGAGATTCAAATCTCACCCGAGCCTCGACCAACCGGCCGCCTAGGAAGTTTTGCCGTAACGCCGTAACATTGGCCTTGGATCTTTGCAAATCATTTCCAGAACTGCGACACATTTTAGCCGAACACCCCGACGAACAGGTTCTGGAGTCGCTTGTGCAAAAGCCTAAGCGTTGTAAGAAGACGCCGGCGAAGGCGGCCAGCAGAGAAGCGGCGAAGCCATTTCGCTGCCTGAAGCCGCAGTCCTGCGCAGATGACTTCTTGTTTGGGGACCCGGTGACAGAAGCGGCTTCCGCCAGTGCTGCTTCTCTGCAGAAGGCTGTTTTCCAGATCAAAAAAGTTTGTGGATGAGCTCGATACATGGCAGAAATTGCTAGCTGAAGCTGAAGAGGACGTCCACACAAGTCCTCTCGCTTTGTGGCACTCGAATCACACGTTCCTGCCATGCCTGGCCGTCGTGGCTCGTGCTACACTGGCAATGCCAGCGAGCAGTGCCACGTTGGAAAGGCTGTTCAGCGGTGCATCCCGAGGGGTGCGCAAGCACCGTCCGCGTCTGAAGACGCGCAATGCGCAGGCTTTGATTGTCGGTCATGCCAACGTCCTCTTGGGTTATGGCAGCAAGCTGGACTGAGCAAAACCAGGAAGGTTGAACCCATTCTGTGCACGTGTCTGGAAGCACCACATAATTAAGCCACGTAGTGACTGTGCTTTACCTGGTCATGCAGTCCATGGTGTCCCTCTCCATCCAGCGTGCCGCACATGTGATCTGCCAAAAGGTTCAGGAGTCCCTCTCCAAGAGCGTTGTTTCTAGTGGTGCTGTTGACGACTCTCCTTGCAGGAGCACGGCCCTCCATAGCTCTGATGGACGCCCGCTGTGCTGCCTCAACGAAGGCATTTAGGGCTTTAGGGGTTTCGGGTTTCAAGCTTTAGGGCTCAAAAGTCAGAAGAGGCTATTAGGGCTAGGGTTCGGGTGGATTAAGCTAAGGTGTAGGGGTGTCGATTTTGGGGTTCATCGTTGGCCATCCTCCAGGACAGTCCGTTTGCTCTAGACTTGTGGGGGGGAAAATGTTCAACCCCTGCACATGAGCTGCTGCCAGCGAGGCAAAGCATGGTCTGGGCGCCAAAGTCGCTCGCCGCATTGGACTTCTGAGGCTCAGAGATGGCTTGGCAACGCACAGTGGCTTCGTGTCGAAAGCAGCAACATCCTTTGGCGATGCTGCTAAGCTGCATTACGTTCACGAAACTTTGGCTGGTAGAGTGCCGACAGTGTCCTTGTAAGCAGCAAGGCCTTTCCTCAGATGAGCTCAAGGAACTCTTTCATCGACACAGAGATCCTTTTGTATTCGACGAGGCACGTCGTTTGAGGCACCAGGAGACGAGAATGTTCAAAAACTTCTCATCCTGCCATGTGCCCCGAAAATTAATTGCTGCTCGAACAACAACAACAACAACTCATCAAAACTTCACACACTTTTGTCCTGCTCCGCTCCGCTGGCTGATGACATAACTACATGAAGCAACTCATGTCGACAATCTACAATCGAGGACAACAGTCGTCCGCAACAGGACTTGCGGATGGCAGAGGTTGCCATGCAGGAGCTTGAAAAGAAAGCAGCTGTGTACATGCTGAGCAGGGACGACGCCATCGAGGCGTCCTCCCTCCAACTAGAACAGAGCAGTTGGTCTTCATCCCGCTGGACTCTACCACAGCACAGCGCTACGGAGCTGTGCTGGCGAAAGACTTTGGCCAGACCGCTGCACCATCTTTGCGCAGATGCACGAACTCCAGGACGTGCTCCTTGACTCGCGCTCTTCGAAGATGCAGTGGCTGCAGCAATACATCCTTGGAGTAGACGAGCAGGACAAACTTGTAATTTGTAATTGTCTCCGGCAATTAAGTTGAAGAACTTCGACACCATCGAAGCTGTTGCCTCCAGCCATGGTATCGATGTGCTACGGCTCGATGGATCGACAGCAGCTGCTGCCAGGGCGGGAGGCAAGATACACGCTGTTTTCGTTGGCCAAGGCAGCCGGCGGCGAAGGAGCCGTCTCGAGGGCCGCCAACATACTCCTGATGATAGAGCCTAGATGGAACCCGGCCATCGACAGTGCACGAGTAGGATTTGGCGGCCACCACAACGTCGCACCATCATCACGACGACAGGAAAGAACTCCATCGAACAGAAAATATTGATGACAAGTATCTCGAAACAAGGCTTTGGCCACCACGGGAGCCTGAAATGTTCGAGTTTCCATGTGCGACGGCCCGTTCCCCTTCTCAACTCGCCCCTGCGTTTTGTGCTGTGTCTTGTTCATGCACGATGCTTGCTTCCTTTCTGCAGGCCCTCGAAAGATTCAGGTGCCTGGACCTCGTTTCGCTTGGCAGAGGCAGCTGGCGGCCAGACACACGGCAGCGGCTTCGCTCTGGATGAGGTCCAATGGCCCTCCCAACTACAGCTCTCGAATTTGCGGCCAACACAGTGCATCTTTCCGCTGCATTAAGGGAAAGTGATGGGATTCTCTCGCTCGTCGTGCAGAACTATCTATCACTTTGTAGGAACGCGTAGAGTACTGCTTTTGCAGTACTTAAGTTTGAGATCAGTTCGTCCGGTGTGCAGGAATTGGTTGTCCAGGTACCAAGTTTTTTCCCGCCGGGTGGGTCCAGTGGCCCACCCTCCCAACTACTGCCAAAACAATGTTTTTGTTCGCCGCGTGATGGGGAAGTGGCCGACGGATTTGCAGTTCCACATCGCTGCATCTGCTAGCGGCTGCATTCGTGTCGATGTTTGGCCACATGCACAGCAGCTGTCACCGCAACAGAGGATAACGAAATCACTGTTAGCACAGCAGTGGTTTCTCGTGCGAGCTGGGGAGACCTCTGCCGCGCTGCTCGCGTTGCTGCGACGCTTGTTTTGTTACATATAAAAATCCATCATATGCCATATATGCTTTTACATGTATGACAATATAACAATACCGTATGTAACTCAACTGTGCTTGCCTGGCCCGAAAATTTTACGTGCTGGCAGTCTTGCCCATCTCTCCTCCCTGTTGTGGCTATGCCTAACAACGGAACTTTACGGCTCTTGCAACTTTTTTCCAACAAACACGCACTGCGGTGTCTTTGTACGCACGAGAAGCCTACGATTGCGTCCTCTGGCAGCCGTTGCGCTTCTTATCGTTGAATCGGCAGCGGGAACTTGGCAGGTCCTACGATTATCCAAAGCAGAGCCCAAGGCCAAGACGGTCAGAAAGGACGAGGCCGAGCGGCGCATCCCCGCGATGTCCAAGAAGAAGGAGCTCCAAGTGGTCGAGGAGCTCATAGAGGCCCCCGTAGCTGCGCGAAGGGGCCGGGAACAGGGAGAAGAGGTAGCTTGTTTTAGAAGGGGGGAAGGGGAGGCACCTATCCTCTATTTCTGTAAGTTTCGTGTCCTCTTTGATCTGAGGGTGCCATCGGGACGGCTGCTCCACGGCCGATGCCGCTAAGTTCCCTGACGAAGCACAAGGCAAGGCGGAAAGTGCATTGGGTCACTACACAGGTAACGGGGTCGAGGCAAGCCCATTCCAAACGAGCCAAAACCACGTCGGGGAGGTCCTGAGCTCAGAGGTCTCCCAGCACATTCCTGCAACCCTTGACGAACTAGAGATACTGTACCGTCGAAGCAGAGAGATGTGAAGTGATTGTTGGAGGTTTCTCAGAACCAGGGCTTCGTTGAGGATTCCGTAGGTTCCTATCGTCTGGATTGGGGTCGCGGTTTTCTGAAACTCCTGCTCAGCTTTGCAGATGGTCGCTTGGCAATGGCTCGGCGAAGGAGGCCCTGTCTGGATTTGACGTGGTGGGCCGTTTTCGGTTACAGACTGCTCATGCTGAGAAATTCGTGCAGCTGTGAAATGCTGTGACATGTTGCACGATGGCTGTATTTGAAGCATCAGAGCGGCTGTATCTCCGTCTAAAATCCTGCAGGTAGTCCTGCTCCATGGCCAGGTCGCATGGAATACCCGGTTCCGATTGGCTGCACAAAGCCCGTGCCCAAGAGAAAGACTTGCTCGAAACGACGAGAAACATGCGGGTCCACCGTGAAGTATGCTCGGCCAGTGGAAGAGCACAGAGGGAGAACACTGACACACCGAAGCGGGAGTTGGACTCTGAGCCTTCTGGTTTGCCACACTTATGACGAGAGCAGCAACACCGTGCTTTGGCTAACTCTTCCTGCTCTAGCTGGGCGCTTGCGTTTTCCAAGTTGAGTAGATCGGGACGGTTTTCACGTGCCAGGGCTACTGACTCCTGCCCTACTCCATCTCTTTACTGCCGCTCCGTCGAGTCTCTCGCCTGCCTTCCGCTGCCCGTTAGTTTTTCGCCAGCTTTTGCAGGCGAACAGCCAAGACTCGATTTCCAGGGCGGTGCAGGCAAGCAGTTGGTGAAGGCCAAGATGTTCATAGATGTTCCAGTAACATAACATACAGGGCCATGTGGCGACGAGTTTGGAACACAGGGCGAACGACTTTCTCCTCGCCCATCTGCTAAGTGCTGCCTGCCGAGTCTGGTTGCAGTAGGCTAGGCCTTCGATCCAGACTATTGGCCGAGCTCGTTAGAACAATCCAAGAAGACTGCCCGCGGGCTCAAAAATGAACAGCGGATAGATGCGCCAATAATTCGCAATCAGCTCTTGCGCCGGTCCCTTTCTTACACACCAGTTGAGGCCTTTGTCTCCCTTCAACAGCGGGGACGATTAGAAGCGTTCAGAGGCCACTGGTCACTCTTGCTTGCGCCACGAGCTGACCAAGCACGTGTGCATGCCTGTCTGGACAACGACAGGGCACTCCACACAACCAGGTGAGATGCCGGTTTCAGTGATGCATAGATCTCTGGACCTCCCAGGAGCCAGGTTCGAAAGAGGAGTGCGCAGGCTTGTGCAATTGGCAGTGGGCCGAAGCGCATCTAGGGCAGCAGCGTCCCCAGTTCGCAGTTATCGTGGAAGGCACTGGCTCCAGTTCCAAGCGGGTTAGTAGGCAGAACCGCCGCGGCAATGAGTGGTAACGGCGAACTCAAGAATGTCCCGACCATCAAGGCGCCGCCGCCAGAATCCAAAGCACCTCTCAAGAAAATGGCAGATTGCTTGTCCCTGAAGGCATACAAAAACCCAGACTTCTTGGGTGCGGCGACCTCTCGCCATGTCCGGATCATGCTAAGAGCTCAGAGCGGAAGGGAAAGAAGAGAGTGCAAGACCCACGTATACCTAGAAAAGAGAGGGCGTCACTGTTGTTGGCGTTGAGGTGTGAGCTCTACGAGCCCATGCAGCGCTTGGACAAGCTTGACATTAGCAATTATTTTATCATCGCCCCTTGAAAGAACTATTTTCGCTTATGAATGGAGGGAGGAGAAGCTAGAGTATGTGTTGGCAGGTCGGCTCGCACCTCATGATGCATCCAGAGGCGGCTTCAAGAGAGACATGGCCACACCTGTCACAACAGACTTCTTCCTTCCTCTGAGGACCGCGTCAAGCACCTTGCCGGCCTCGAGCAGCAGCTCAAGAAGCTCACGGCAGAAGAGGAGGCTTCCGGGGTACCAGAGCGGGGTCATTGAATCAGGATCCTGGATCCTCAGATAGTTTAGGGTCTCTGTTAGGGGACCCTCCGCCATCCTCTCTTTTCTGACTTGTTCCTGCACCTTTCATCGATGGAACACTGCAGGTCGAAGCTATGCAGGCCAAGCTACGATTCGCGCAGAAGATACAGGCCATGGACAAGTTCTATGTGAACCTCGGCGAGAAGAATTTCTGAGCTCGCATCCTCATACCAGTCATGCCGTCTTCTGCCGAAGTTTGCGGCGGAGAGCGTTGTATATGCCATAGTAGACTCTGATGGTTGTTGCAGCAGTTCAAGGTATGCTGTTATATCATTTTTTAGTCCGTTATTGCTCAGGATGGCCATGGAGCTTGGAAAGAAGCTCGGCGAATGGAATCGGCAGCGAGCCGCCAAAGGATTGCCGCATGCGCCTCAAGCCATCCTTCTGACAGAGTGTATTCCGTCGTGTTATAGTTCAGTATAGTGCAGTGTATCCAGGATCAGTCTGATTGTTTCGGGTACGAGGGTGCTTCAGTGTATGCTGTCCTGCAAGGTCGTATCACGTCAGCACGGGTGGTGGTCCTGGCATCATGGAGGCTGCGAATCGCGGCGCCCACGAAGCAGGACGGCTTTGCTGTCTCAGATCGGCTGAGGACGCGAGCCGTAGACGTGCGGCTGTGTAATGCAACGGGTCGTGCTTAGGAGACAAAACGCTCGGCTTCGGGGCCAGCCGGCCAGAGCCACTCAAAAGCATATGAGATGCAAAGCAGCTGCTCTTTTCCTACTTGTCAGAGAGTCTCCTATAGCTGACAGGTGGGGCTCCTTGAACAAGAGCCTTGGCCGCACCACGCCAGCCGAGCGGCAAAAGGAGAGCAGGGCCCGAAGCTGGGAGGTACGTGTCGGAGGAGGGTGCCTTCGAGTTCCATTACTTCTTCATGCGGAAATTCTGGATGGCCTACAAGTGCATGGGCCTCGTAGTCTGCCCAGGAGGCCGGGCCGTTCCAGCCATAGCCATGCTCGGCACCGGATGCCGTGCTCTGGTGCCAGGCTTCGGGTCACTGGATGAGCTCTTTGAATTGCTAGTGCTCCTGCAGACCAAGCCTCTTGGCGCGGATCTGTCGGTGCCGGTGCAAGCTTTTCAAGTCCGCACCTTCTAGCCTGTGCAAGGAAAATCTCCCATCCTTTGCCGATCATTCTGCTGGGCGAAGAATTCTGGAAAAAGACCATCAACTTCCAGTATTTGCTGGAATGCGGCATGTGCAGAGCTCAGCGGGGATCACTGTTGCATCTCAAAGCATCTCAGTGAAAAAATCGTCTCGTCAGGCTGACGCAATCGCACTTAGACATGCTGGTCTTCAAAGACAGTGCGGAGGACCTCGGCGCGTAACTCTGCGGGGTTGAGGATGGGAACGGCAGATGAATTCCGAATCTGTGTCAGGATGCTTTCCAGCACCTGGTCGAGTCCGTTCGAAAAGCAGAGGAGTCCGGTGAAACGGAGCAGGCGCTTCGGCCCAGCCCCGAGATGTCGTGGTTCAGTCGTTTCACACTCACAGGTGGAGACGGCGAAGCGCAGAAGATTGGAAGGCAAGCCGAGCACTCCTTCTCGCAAAGACAGAAGCTGAAGGCCCGGCGCATTTGCTGCACTCAGAGTTCCGGCCCAAGCCCAGACGCACAGCTGGAGGTCGCAGCATCACTGGGGTCACTGCTGGAGGCAATCAGGTGAGGCAATATTCAGCAAAAACATTTGAGAGTTGTTCTGTCGTTGAAGGCTGACCTCTTGAACTTCGAGCTTCCAGAAGCTTTTGAGCATGCGCGTCTCACCCGTCATGTGCACTCCTGCGCATCGCCGTATACATCTTTACTACAAGGTTTCTCTTGTTGAAGCGGGGAGGTGACGGCTAGTTGCAGTCGAGCGTAGTACTCAGGATGCAGGCAAATCTACGCATCCAATTTCTTACAGTAAACTCAGTAGGCCCTTGAGCCCTGCACCCGTTTGAACAAGCAGCCACCTCTCATGCTTCACTTTCGTCAGCGTAGAAGTCCCAGACATGGCATGGCGCAGCCATGTCAAAATGTGCCGTGAAGTACGAATCGCTAGCTACTAACACGCAGCGCAGACTTGTTTCTCATGCCGGAAGACATGCCTCAGCAGCTTCAGCAAGCAGCAGCATTAGTCGATCAGCCACAGCACCCTCACTCTCGCATGCACATTGCTCCACGGAAAAGTTGAGCTCAACGTCGGTCACCAGAGCAGCAACTTGAAGAAATGCCAGCAAGGGACGTGCAAGAAAAAGCAGTTTGCAAGCATGGAACTTGAAGCTTAGACCGGATGCGGCGGCAGTTCCAGGAACAGGACTCGAGAGCGTGAGCCCTAGCAGCTGAGGATGTGAGCCTCATGAAATCCTCCGCTGAACCCAGGTCCGCACCTGGGCAGGCCGAGCATACACGGATGATGAACTCTCCCGTCGCTTCGACCAGCAGACAGCCACAGGCCCCCGTCGTACTTGCGATGGCACTTTGCGGCATATGCCAAGTCTATGTTTTTGTCACCTGGCTGGAGGAAGTGATGACGGACTTATGGACGAGGAGGCAGCTCGGCGTCTTGTTGCAAGGGAGAGCCGCAGTCTCAGACAAGGAAGGCACTTCGGGCCCGATGTGTTGGATCTGGTTGACGTCAGGAGAGAGCTCACAGAGCGATCTCATGGACGAAGCAACTGTCAAGCGCTCTACCCTTACAACCTAGAACTGTTGCAGAGTTCTCCGGCTTGCTGCTGCGCTGAGAAAGAAACTCGTGAGGCAAGCTAGCAGAAGAGCCGCATGCTTACTACTCGTGGCAACGATATCCAGTCAAAAACGGCAAACTTGGCAGACTCTGCGTTGAGGCGAGCTAGGGAACGAGAAAAAGATGCCGCTGATGCCGAAGAGGCATCGATGCTGGTCCATGGGAGGCTCATCGGGTTGCCTGGCAGTGGTCTTCTTGCAGGAGCGACGGGCAGCAGCAGCGAGGGCTGCATGCCAGGACCGTCTTTGGCCTATCTTCGCCTTACTTGACCGTACCATGCTGCCATAGTCACGGCCCAGCCTTGACGGAGGATAGTAGTGATGAGAGCAGCAGAAGCAGAAGCAGAAGTCGAAGCTCCACTCTCGGCAGTGCGTACAGGGATGCCTTTTGAATGAATGTCAATGACAACGTGATCTGCAACGCAGTCAGGTCGGACGGAGCCACCGCATCATGCTCAGCGTGTCTGCACTGTCTGCACGGAGCACTGCGGGGTATGTGTCGAAAGTCTCCAGTTCTCGGTCCCAGGCGCCCGGCCTCAAAGCCTGTGAGTTTTGAGCCACTGCCACGCGCTCGGATTTGATGAAGGGGCACAGTGGCCCGCCGAAGAACTGTTACATAAATCCTTTAAGGTCAGGGGAAGGTGATGGCCTTCAGCCTGGCGCCATGGTGCAATCCTTACTAAGCCACTAAGCCAGCTGGACATGGCCCCCTCCCTGGCGCCCACGGTGTTTCTCTTGATGCGAAAAATACCGAGGTCATGCTCACAAACCTGAAGCAAGCCGCAGCGCTCAACGGATCGCGCCCTTCCCAGACGCCCGATGCATTTCTTCACGCAGGTGCTAGCCGCTAGTCCGCTAGCCCATGCAGTGCAAAATGTCCAAACGAGGCGTGGGAAGTTGGAGCGCTTCGACGCGGCGTCCGGGCGCTGGGAGGCCAGGATGGAAAATCTTAAGAAGCTCGAAGGACGGTAGGATCTGCAATCCTGGTGTATCGCTCAAGTCTTCTAAGATTAACGGGTTACTTGTCAGCATATTGTCTCTGAAATGTGATAAGCTGCCAACACTTCATTAAGCACATATGATGACGAGCTGAGAAGGTGAAGCTTCTCGCCAGCGGAGACGTAAAAGCAATACGCCCGCAGCCGAGACAGCGAAACTAGCACAGTTCCGACTGGGTCGCTGCATGTTCTGCATAATCAAAGCGACAGGCCCTTGTGAAATCCCAGTGAAATCTTATGAAGCTCACTTGACGTTCGCTAGGCCCAGACAATCTCCTTCCTGCTCCAGACACGGAGGAGGGTCTCAGTGCTCAGATGTGCTCAGAACGTAGGGCCCGTAGGGCATTTTTGCAGGATGCCTCTGCCTCTGCCGCTCCATCGAGCCCTGTTCCGGAGATTGCGCCGAGGCGTTTTCCTTTGTCAGAGAGAGTCTCCACACGGCGTAGGACAACCACATGTGGTAAGACCTGCGCCGGTGCCGTGCGTGTGTGCGCCGCGCAGAGGTCGCCTCCGCAACCTGCGCCGGTCCGGGCCCGGGCAGCCTTTAGCAGAGGGAGAGGGAGGGCTTTTTTCGGAGTGCGTGCCCTGAGGAGCTCACCGGTCGCGCCCAAGGGGCAGCTTCTCGGGTTGCCCGGAGCCTGGCGGAGCCTGGCACTTTGAAGCCGAACGAGCCCTCTGCCCTTTTCCTTCTGAGGCGGCCCCGGCCCCTCCTCCCAAGCCGGCCAGACGCGAGAGCTTCAGTTGTGGACAGAGCCTTCAGCCTTTGCAGATTCTGCAGCGTGCAGCGACAAGGCATGGGGACGGTTCGTTGGTACAACGGTCGCAGGAAGTCCCTGCCCCAGACAGCAACACGACACAGCCGGCTCCAGAGCATTTGGAAGTTCAAGATGGTGCAACTCAAGGCTTGGAGCTGTGATACCCGACGGATCTACAGATGCCCTTAACCAAGATTCCGAAACTCGAATCTGGGAAGCTGGGGGCCATGCAACTTGGCCAAGGCTGCGGATCTCTTCATCCCGGCCCAGGGGGCGCCTAACGGCTCCCAGGTTCCACCGCAGTTGGCGACCCGGAGAGAACCAAACTGATGGGGCCCCCGCTTGCTTTGTTTTGTAGCCTGCGCAAGGCCCGGCGGGCTGTTCCACGGAACTCGCGCCGGAGACCGAGACTACGGAGGCTGTTGGAGCGGCAGTTTGCGATCTGACCGGTGGGTAAGGTGAGTTTTCTCCCGATGACAATCAAAAGTGACGCTGCAGAACACTCGGTGGCCACCAATCTCTCTCCAGAATCCTGAGCCTCAAGCTTCAGGCCAACGGCAAGCAGAAGACCGAAGTGGCACGTCGCTTAGATCTCCACGACCTTGGGGCTGGTGTCTCGAAGGGTAGCCGAGTCTAGCGCGGCGCGTGACCAGGTCTGCATGGATGCCAGGAACTTACTGGAAAACCTTTGAAAATGCAATGCTGTTGCGAAGATGCGAGCTGCCAGGTCCGGCCACTAGCGGGACAGAAAGGCCTCCTGTGTGGGGTTGACACGAATGCCGGGGCGAAGGACCAACACCGCGAGCTGGGAACAGGCATGCGGTGCATGCGGTGTTCCTGCAGGAGCGCAACGATGATCGCATTGCTGCACAAGATTTGCACGAGCTCGGCTTTCTAACGGGCATTTTCGATGGCCACAGAGGCAGAGGGGGCCAGGGGCGGGCTGTGAGTCTCAGAGACGGCAACGTATGGTAAACGACCTGAGGCGGATCCTGTGCAGAGTTCGCCGCACGGCACTCGGATTCAAGACACCTGGGGCCAATGAGGGCAAGAAGCGATGGATGCGAGTACTGCAGAGGCCAAGCAGGTACCTCCAAACATATTGTCAGCCTACCGGACACGTGCGAAGCGCCTGACCCTTACAGAGTCTACCTTATAGGGGTGTCCGGGCATCTTGGCGAGCGCCGGCCCGTATACCGTATACCATGTAGTGCAGCTGATGCTTGTGATGCTGGGTGGCCCTGGTGCAGCTGATGCTCGTGGCGCTTTGTGCGTCCGATACTCGTGATGCACGGGTTAACCCTGGCCGCAGCTGATCACGCTCGGTGACACGGTCGTGACGTTCGGCTTGGAGTGACCGTTAGTGCGGATGATGCTCGCGATGCACGGGATGACCCTGGGTGAAGCTTGTGCTCGTGATGTTGGGCTTGGGGTGATCCTTAGTAGCCTTAGTGCAGTTGATGCTCGTGATGTTGGGCTTGGGGTGATCCTCAGTACGGCTAATGCTAGTGATATTCGGTTTGGGGTGGTCCTTATTTGATGTAGCTGATGCTCGTGATGCTCGGTGACCTTGGGTGCAGCTGATGCTCGTGACGTTGGGCTTGGCGTGACTGCTCGGCGACCTTGGCTGCAGATGATGCTCATGACGTTGGGCTTGGGGTGAATTTTACGTCGTGTTGCTGATGCTGGTGATGCTCGGTGACCTTGGGTGCAGCTGATGCTCGTGACGTTGGGCTTTGGGTGATCCTTAGTACGGCTGATGCTAGTGNGGGGTGAATTTTACGTCGTGTTGCTGATGCTGGTGATGCTCGGTGACCTTGGGTGCAGCTGATGCTCGTGACGTTGGGCTTTGGGTGATCCTTAGTACGGCTGATGCTAGTGACGCTAGTGACGCTAGGCTTGGGGTGACCGATGGTGCGGCTGATGCTGGTGATGCTCGGTGAGCCTGGGTGCAGTTGATGCTCGTGATGTTGGGCTTGNTGACGTTGGGCTTGGCGCCTTGGCTGCAGATGATGCTCGTGACGGTGGGCTTGGGGTGAATTTTACGTCGTGTTGCTGATGCTGGTGATGCTCGGTGACCTTGGGTGCAGCTGATGCTCCTGACGTTGGGCTTGGCGTGACCCTGAGTGCTGCTGATACTGGTGACGTTCGGCTTGGGGTGACCCTGACTTAGTGCATCTGATGCTTGTGATGCTCGGCGACCTTGGGTGCAGCTGATGCTCGTGACTGAGTGCGGCTGATGCTGATGATGCCGGTGACCCGGGGTGCAGCTGATGGTCGTGAGATTCGGCTGATATTTTTTGACAGGGCACGATGTTAGAGAGACCACAAAGCTGCCCCAGTCTTCCCTCGGTCTCAGCAGGTGTTTGCGGCCCTGAGCTTTCTCGGTCTCATCAGTTCTTCTCAAGAGCAAGAGCTGAGGTGAAGGAAGCTTAGTCAAGCTTTCTGCCGAGAAGGAGGCCAGTCCAAGCCCTGCAAGCGCCTCCGTTGGCACATCTTGAACTTACTCGTACGTATGACTAGTTCAGGATTCGCGTTAGTGAAAATTTCATGTTTATTATTTTCGTAGCCTTGACATGAGTATCCTTGTAATTATCAATTCAAATACAATAGTATAATTTTGACAGAAGTAATGACAAATGATTACTGTTATTCCGATGGTCATTAGCGCAGGTCTTGAGTCCAAAGATTCGTCAGGCAGCTTTGATCGCAGAAGCCCTTGCAGAGAGCTTCGAGGCAAGTCTAGCTCAAAGGAGCACAGGTATAGCTCCCAATTTCCGGTGGCTTTTCCGGAACAGGTCACTGACAAGGCCCACGGCAAAGAGGGAAATGAGAGTAGCACAGGGTTGCTTTGACTTCTCGGACTCTTGCCACTTCCAAGGCCTGGCTCGTGGCTGCACGCAAGAAGGACCTTCAGGAGGGCTCCACAGGCAGCGAGCTCAAAAGCCCCGCACGGCCGCGCAACAGTCGCAGCGTCGTGTCACCTTTTTCCTTGCGAAAATCCTTCGAGGCATCGTGGCCTTGGTCTCTCATGGATTTGCGGCTCCGGTGGAGGCGCTCCTGCTTGGCGGCCATGGCCAAAACAAATCCTTGGCTCTCTAAGGCCAAGCTGGCTGAAGGCTGTGCTGCGCTTTGGCCCAAACCGAAGGAGCGCTCCGGCCGCCCGGCCCGCGGAGCTCTGTTTGGTGGCCCTTAAAGACAGGACTTTAGTACAGCCAATGCCTTGGTTGGCAGGAGGCCCCGGAGAAAGAAAAGCGCCCAGGCACTGTTGCCTCAGCCTTAGAGACCGTGCCGAGCCACCAGTTGATTCGGACCGGATGTTCCGAGGCGCGCGCTCCGGGTGGTGCCTAGCACTCAGATGTGGACACTGCACTGTAAGCTAAGAGATGCTTTTCTACAACACACACGCATTCTCTCTCGCGCTTAACAGGTCGCCAAACTCTTCGTCGCCTGGGCTGGAGACTGCCGGTGTGTCCTCCTTCGTGGCCGCAGAGGGCTGAGTGCGCGGCTGCATGCTGCAGGATACTAATTACAAGTCGAGATCATGGAAAAGAGCGGTACTGCCAGTCAAGGTCAAGGACTGCGGATATCGGAGGATCACAGACCCCAACGTGCCTTGGTAAGTCAGGCTCCGCATGAGGAGAGGTCATAACAAGGAAGGTACCAGATTCACAGGGCTGTCCTTGGTACCTGAGAGTCGAGAGCAATCTTCGAAAGTCGAGGTGCTGATGAGAAGCGGCGGGTATCACTCCTGAAGGGTCCTAGATGTCTTTCCTTGCCCTGTCAGCCTCGAGACGGTTCGGAGCGTAACTTGGGCACGTCTTGCTCAGGTTGAAAAAGCTGGTGGACTCGTCGTTCGAGATGCGCACAAAGTGTGGCGCGTCGGGTGGTGGGCTCAAGGGTTGCCAGGGCTTGCACACAACAATATAGTAAAACGTGGCAGAAGCAATGATCACAGAGGTATAATATTCTGAAATTATAGTAAAATATGTCTCGCATGCAAGTCTGCGGCATGTGCGGCCGCTCCGCCTCTCCCAGACCGCGGCCGGACAACAAGTTCGCCAAGGAATTGCAAAAGGTGCCGGAGATCCGAAGACAAGGCTTCGACTGGAAGAGATCGTTGGTCACCCCCGGCAGGGCAAGAAGGACGGTCATCAGATGAGTGTGTTGCGGATCTCAGCTTCTCACAGAGAACAAGCACTTTCGCAAGATGAAGCCTGCCGCTGGGCACAGGTTTCTGTCGACCTGCAGAGGGTTTGGAGATCCATCTTTCAAGAGTCCGGATCCCATAGCCGACGGCTTACGCAGCGCTTACACTGCTTGGCGCAAGATGGCGTAAGGGAATGATGGGCGATGCGGCATATTGTGAATTGCGACAAGGTGATCGTCACCCCCGATGTGAAAACCGTAGACCTGGTGCGGCGCAGAAAGCCTGTCCTGGAAAGCCCTCTGCTTCGCTCGCCACGCCGAGGTTCCCGAAGACTGGGCCTGTGTCCTGGGAAGCGACGGCATCTTTGATGCTCTCAGCGACCAGGCAACAGCAAAAGCGAGGGTGTGGGACAGTCGGATGCCGTCGCTTTGCCAGGAGGTTGCAGACATTGTTTGGCGTGCCATGGCGGGTCACGGCAAGGATGCCGTCAGGCGAATCGCCAATGAGAGCGAGTCAGCCTCGTGACCCGGAGCCTTAGCCGCTGCCCAGGGCCGCCAAGGAAGTGGTGCAGACAGCCTTGCGCAAGGGAAGCCGTGGCAGCCCGAAAGTACAACTTGACCCCGGTGGCTTTAAAAAATCTCGTTGCACATCATGCATGGTGAGGTGACAACGTTACTGCTGTCATTTGTCGCTTCGGCTGGGCACGGGCCTTGATCGAGCGCGTGGTCAAGTGGCTCCTTGTATCGAACAAAACCCATGTGGTATTGCAGACTGAGTTCAGGATCGCAACCACCATGTGAAGCTACCTATATCTATCCATCGATCTATTTGTCCGTCGCGCCCTGCGTGCAGAATGAGCAAGGCCAGCCCCCCTGAGATGGACTCGACGGTGGCTGCAGTGATATCTTCCTCAGGCGGCTCGACGCAGGAAGGAGCAGAGAAGGGATCAAAGCTCGTGATTTCTGCCAGGGTTGGAGAACACTGCCTTCACTGCCCCCGTGGAGCATGGGACTTGGATACAGAAATAGGGCTGCGAGCAGAGGCAATCGGAGGCATGTTGCCTTCTCAATTTTCCGGCTAAGCCTTAGACTCGGTATCAATGGTTCGCAGACTCAGACGTGACTCAGGCCATCTGATGATGTCAACATGTTCGGGCTGGGATCTTGTCAGTTTGCACATGTTGAAATTCACAAGACTGCAATGACATGAATCGTTTTCTGGGAACGCAGCAAGCTTCTTCAAGTTTTCAAGTTGTTTCGAAAGACGAAAGAATTGCAGGTGATGCGACTTCTGCGACGAACAGCATGGCAGCGTGCGATGTGCCCCAACAGGGGGCTCCTGATGCTTGACTGCCCGCCTGGGCATGCTGCCGGGCGGCTTGAAGGCTGCAGCCGCCTGCGCGCCAAGGGAAGCTGAACGTAGCCGAGAGTCGCAGTGAGCGCTCGAAAAGTCTAGCTCGACCCAGATTTTAATGCCTCTGTCAGCCAACCAGACTGGCCTGCTGCAAGTTTCGGCAATCGCTGCAGCCACGTATGTGCCCAACCACAGAAATTAGAAATTGGTGGAACTGGAGGGGGGTTAAGGCTAAGGTGATAACTAGCAGAATTGATCCACTGCAGCCTCTAGCTTGAATCGACTTTTTTTGTTCAAGTTGATATCCTTTTTGCAGCCATGCGCTCTGCATCACGTCTAGTAGCCCTCACGGATAGGGCGATCCTCAGAGTTTCAGGTGCCGGGATGCGAGATGGGGGGAGTTCCTGAAAAGTCGGGGTCCTGTACACAAGGGTCATTGTGAAACCATATACGAAGGACCCGAGCATTCCGGCTCTTTGTAAGGGTTTAGATGGTCCAGAGTCCTTGCTTTTCTGAACCCGCCAAATCATAGTGCCATCATTTGGCCAGGCGAGAACAGCGGGCTGTTCCTTCAAGGCTTATGCACACAGGACATGCAGAGTCTGCAGATTATGCGGTCTGCGGGCCATGCTGCAGCTTGGATTCGCTGGTGAGACTGTAATGCTTGACGGCTTCACGCACTCTTCTGGTGCATGAATTATGCCCCTACACACTGCTGAGGGGCGTAGCATGAATCTGCTAAGGTTTTGCCCGCTGCTTTCCTATCTCCCAAAGGCAAAGTACTTTGTGACACCTTGGTCCAGCAGGTGGACAAGCACGAATTCCTGGATCTTCAGCTGCACGACCGTTTCCATTGTTGCCCTGGTATTGTAATTACTTGCTGTCACGGTTTTCCTGCGTCCTTGCTCAACGTGGATGGAGATGGTGCTTCAACCCGACACGTGAGCAGAGGTCGACTGTCATGCGGATTCGGCGACACCGCTTCTTCGGCTGCTGCAACGCCATCGCTTGCGACAGCCGCTGACTATTGAGAATGTATCGAAAAGCATCTCGGCAGCAGAGAAGGTGTCGTGATGCGCCTTTCACGCTGTGGAAGGTCCGGTAGGCTGAGGAGAATGTCCTGAAGTGGCGAGGTTACGTACCTTTTGCACTCCTTCCGCCAGAAGCTGCATCCGAATCGTCAACGAGTGTCAGCACAGGCCAGAGTACGTGAGGAGTTTCGGTCGGGTCACAGCACTTGATCCGTCTTGCCATGGAGAGGCAACGAGCCAGAGCCAGATCTCGCCGACAGTTTTTTCCCAGATCCTCGTTTTGCGGGAATGGGTCAGCGTGCTCTCCTTTCCAGAGATGTAGCAACTACGGCCACAGAAATGACCGTCGCTGATTATCATCGTTGGCGTGTGTGCTGCGGAGTTCCAGAGGGTCCTCGTGATATGAAAGTCGACGAGATGATGCCTCTGCATGTGAACATGGAGCTGCTGAACTTCGTGTCCTTCTCCAAGGGATGCTATGTGGGCCAAGAGCTGCTGACACGGACCAAGCACAGGGGTGCTGTGCGGAGACGCTTCTTCATTGCTGTGGCTGCTGACTATGGGTCCAGCGAGGTGGCAAGTCTTCAGGATGCTTTGGTGCAGCTCGAGCCCAGTCGTCCGTTGACGGCCCGCTGCATCACATCCACTGCGGAGTCTTTGCAGCCCGAAGCCGATGCCCTTGCCGTCTTCGCTAGGTCAAGACAAGATCAGACGGACCTGAAGCAAGTGGGAACGCTGCAGTCAGGCTTCCAGAACGTGGCCCTTTGCCTGTTACGGTGCGATGGCGACTTCAATGACCCTCGGAGCTTCGCGACTATCCCACCCCTGCAAGAGGACAGAGAGGTCGTCACGGCCTCTGGCCGATCACAGATCCTGCTACGGGCTCCTCCTTACGCGTTTGTCGAACCCGCGTCGCCAGAGTGAGGCAGCGATACCAGCCATTCCGCAAAGCGGTCGAAAAGAAACCCAATGCGTCCGGACTGGGCAAGTCATGGAAAGCTTGTGTAGGAGGTTTTGTCAGACTTATGGTGTCGGGGTGCAAATGAACATGCAACTGCAGCGCAAGTCATGGCTCAAGTCCGTTGTTGACTCTGTGGGGGGGGGCGGGATGGAGAATCCCGACATCTGCCTGAACGACCCCTACCAGGACATTTCGGACGAGTTCGGTTGGACACAGAGCCCGAGTTCTGGAGGCCAGGAGCCGCAGGACACCCAGAGCCATGACGTGGAAGAGCAGGAAGGAACTGAAGGAACAGGCATCGAAGAGGAGGTGGACTGGGGCGACGACGAGGCGCACGAGGAGGCTAATGCTCATGACGGGGATGTAACGGATGAAGAGCAGGACCAGGATGGTGAGCAGGGCGAGCAGGGAGAAGAGCCGCATGCCGAGACCAAGCTTGAAGCAGCTCCGGACGTCCCTCAAGAACCGCAAGCCGCGAATTCCATCGCCCTGGAAGAGGACGATGATGATTGTCAAATCGTCAGTGTGGAGATGGGTCCTCCTCAGCCGAAGAGCCCCCCGAAGGGCAAAGGCAAAGCCAAGGGCAAAGATGGTAAAGCTGGCAAGGGCTCCTCTGCCGTTCTGAAGGGCAAGGGTATCAAAGGGAAGAATGGGAAAAGTGGCAAAGGCCCCATTGCCAAGCAATACCCGGCTTCAGTACCACAGATTGCGAAGGCGACGGTGCCGAAATCGAAGCCCAAGCCACAACCACCGCGACTGCAGCCACAGCCCGCACCTAAGGTCAGCCCGGCGAAGCCCCCGCAGCCAGGGGCGCCTCAGCAGGCTTCCACGCCCATGGCAACTCCCGCGAGCCCACCGGTAAAGGCGGCTCCAACGCCTCCGCAAAACTTTGTTTCGGTGGACTCCCTGCTCACAGAACAGGTTCGGCTGCAGCTTCTCACGGAGCCTGGCAAGCGCGCCTCCATGCGAAGGCTTCTCACACAGCCCAAGGTTTCACAGTTGTTGCGCCACCTGAGCAGTAGCCGGCGCTTAGCCTTCGGTTCGATGCCGGGGGTCCTCTGCAAGCTGCTCCGGGAGTCTCCGGCCTTCCAACTGTCGGAAGCAAAGGACGACGCTCCAGCTGCCATACAGGATGTTCGAGTCAGTCTGACGGAGCAGGGTGAAGGAAATCCGTTGGTTGACAAAAGAAGCTTTGATAGACTCTGGTCCTCTCTGTTCGCGAATCGCTCGGCCTCGGCGACAAACCAACCGACCACACAAGCTGAGTCGGCACCGGCGGCTTCGAATGGCGCCTCGAATCCACAGAGCAGCGATGTGGCGGCCCGGAATCAGAGTAAGCAGAGGGCACTGCAGCAGATCCGGGATCTTGATGACAAAGGCGTGCCGGATGGTCCACGTCCACCAAGCATGCCTCCCCCGAACTACAAAGCCGATTGGAGGCGTTTCCAACCGACGGCCAAAAGGGTCCTCGCTCCACGCAGGGCAGGCTCGGCGAGCAGCCTCGAAGATGGAACGGGCCAGCCAGCCGAACCCTCGCACAACGAGCTGCACCCGCCGGTTACCCAAGTGGTGAATGCGGGCCCCTGCAGAAGCCCACAGGGACCCGTGCCGCGGCCCGGGCCCGGGCCGGGGCCCCCACACCACCCACGGCCACCACACGGGGTCCCACATGCACTTAACGCCCACAGCCAGCCTTCCGGGCCTACCCCGCCGGCAGGACCTCCACCCGGTCAAGGCGTGAGCCCAAGGCCTCATTTCCATATGGCTTCACCAAGAAGTCCTGCACCAGAACCTGTGGACAACGAGGGCCGCCCCTTTGATTTGGAGCACGTAGTGGTGAATTTTGCCAATGTGGGAGCAACATATGGAAGTCGCGTGCTCAAGAAGGACAAACAGAACTCGTATTTGTTTGACTACGAGGGCGTCAGACGGTGCGTAAGGCACCTGACGCAGAAGCGAAAGCTCCGGGTTATTGGTGTGATCTTCGAAAACTTTCATGGTGATGAAAACGGCCGCGAGGTCCACCAAGTGCCTCCCGACATTTCTGCCATGTGCGAGAGCATCGAGCTCACACCCCGATTATTGGGCCAAAGGCACAAGAGCGCCGATGATGAAATGACCATCAAGTGCGCTTACCGAAGAAACTGCAGATTCTTGGACAATGACAACTACCAGGACTGGCGCAACTATCTCGCGGACGAGGCTGTGCGGACTTGGCTGCTGCACTGTCAAGAATTCCTGCAGATGAAGTTCTACTTTGACTCTGGACTCGGAGACTTTGACATACTCGAAGGCAACATACCAGCTGCGTGGCTGGCGCAGGGCGCATCGCAGGGCCCATCGAAACGCATGTGTACGAGATCGTGGAAATGAAACCTAGAAAAAGGGTTCCAGGAGCTTGCATGTTCACTGTAGTGACACTGTCAACTTGGTGACCAGCTGCTGATCTTGCGACCTTGCTCGCGAGAGAGATGTGTCTGATGCTCCGGCATGACAGCTCTGAGTTCCAAGGAGCTGGAGGGTTTGCCACTCGCATGCATGCTTCGGTGGCAACCACAACATGGTTAAGTAGTGGCTACGTGCGACGACCACATGACAGTATTGTGTCTTTCCATCACATGGTAAAACGCTAGAACGGTAGTGAGTACAGCAAGCAGGATAGTCTGCATCACTGCCCTCGAAATTCAGCCAATGGCTCGGCCTCTGCCGACCAATGAACTCCGACTGGCAGAAGCCACCGTGTCTGAACAGCTTATGCCGTCTGTTCGCCAGAGGGACTGCGCTTCTAGTGTTGTTTCAAAGCTGAAAGCTGTGGAGTGTTCAACTCAGGCTCGCAGACCTCTGGTATCGAAAGCGCGAGGCACACTTTTGATTTATGATGTCAAGCACCCCCAGTGATGGTCGACAACAGATGCCGTGAAGCGGAAGGTGTATCCCGCACAATGGGCCGATGACCCTGATCGGCTTCACTTGTGTGTCGTGGCTGGTGCGCCGTATGGAGGGCTTCCTGGCCGCAGTGCACTGCATGTCAGCGATTGGTTCGGTCCTGCGTGCAGAAACTTCAAGCGTGGGCCTTGAGCTGCGGCAGATTCTTTCTTAGGCCAGTGGCGACGGTGCGGGATGAGCAACGGGGCTTCCTCAGCATGTGCACACTTGCAGAGCTCCTGCGTGGTTATGTTGCCCCTCGTGCTGTGCGTTAAGGGTGGCTTCAGAAGCGAGCCTCAGGCACGTCTTCCAACCCGTGAAGGGCAGTCTTCGAACGGAGCTGCAAATCTGGACATCTGCCGGCCGGCTCATTCAGTCAGCACCATGGGCGCACACCGGTCCCTCGGCATGAATCCGGTCTGGATTCTTTAGCGAGTCTAGCTGTTGCGTTGTGTAAGCCGACAGCCATTCAAGCGTGAGGTTTGCTCGCCATGGGCTGGAGTGCACAAGAAACCTTGGAGCCATGTCAGAAGTTGCGGAGTCCAGAACAAGCGTCTTCGCTTTCATCCTGATCCGAAGCCCGGGCTCCCGAGTGTCAGGTGTGCGTCTTCGAGTCTGGGCTGGTTCGAACGTGGCGAACTTGTGTTGACTGCTCGCCGTGTAGTGTCGACGCTTGGATTGTGGCTTAGATGTGCGAGCCTTTGCTTAAGGTTCACGGTGATGTGCGAACCTTTGCACGTGTTCACCGTGGACGAGCGGATCATGTCAGAGGGTGGGGCGATTGCTGCCGCGCTGTGGCCCCACGGAATTGCGCCTTGCTCAAAGAGTGAGTTGACTCGGCGAGCAGTCAGTCCTTTTACACAACCCTGGTGCTTGTCCTGTGGGAGGCATTGCTGACCCGCAAGTTCAACATATTCGTGAACACTTCTCTCACTCGATCAGAGGATGCACCTGGGGTTTAGCATTAGAGGTCGCACACCGGAGCATGAGGCAAGAAGAAGGTTGCGTCATCGCGCACAGCTAGACATGCACACATAGAATTCACGGGCACGCCAGGGAAATTCTTGCCTGGTTCTGAGAGGACTGCGATGAACTCCGCAAACCAAGGCTTGCCAGCGCTTTGCTGATTTCAAGGTTCCCAGCGTCACCTGGCAGAGCACCTGCTCCACCATCTCATGAAGATGCAGGAAGGGCTCAGAGCTACTGCTGGCAATTCCGAGGCGCCTCTGAGTCTGTGCGTGCTCCCACCGCCTTCGGAGGAGTCAGCGGCAGCTAAAGCCTGCAATTGGGGCATTCTGGTGCTACGAGTAGTGCAACGAGTCAGCGAGGGCTAGTCCATGGCCATCACCCAGCTCAGGACGTGCAAGTCATTGTGGGTACTTCTGAGGGGCCCGTCTTGATGGTCGACAGGCTGTCGATGCTGTTCTCGTGCAAGTGCCATGCAGCATCATGTGTCGCTTGGCGCCCTGGAGGCACAGCTGCAGCCGCTCGCTCGGTTTCGAATCTCCACCTCACGCCCGGTGCTTTTTGCGACTCTTTGTTGCGTTTCCAAGGAGACATCGGGCTCACAGATGGTCCCTTCATGGCTTTCGCCTTGTCCAGCAGCGGCCGACTCCTGGCCTGCCTCAGCACCAAGGGCGTTTTCAAGGCACTTCCCGACAGCTTAGGATGGCTTCGGTAGGTGCGCCGATCCCGTTGGTTCTCACAAGTATCCGCGAGAGGTCCTCGCTGTCAGCGACAACTTGCAAGTCCTGGAGACCCGGCAACTGCCTAGCAGTGGCATGTGCAGTCTGAGAACTTGCTTCCGGCAGGACGTGGCGAACATCGTCGACACGATCAAGAAGCCCAAACAGATGGTCTGGTGCACCTTTCTCAGTCCGAGTTAACGAGAGTGTGTAGGCTTTCGAGCTGCATGGTCGACAATCTGACCATGTCAGCAATGCGCAGACTACTCGTTGCTTCCTATCACCAGAGGTGGGGACGACTGTATCGCTCTGTACTTGATTGCGCAGACTCCGTCGAACAGCCGCAAGCTCGGATCCAATTGACCTGATTGCAGCGAAGTATTTGCAAGAGGATGGTAAGAAGTGCAGTTCCATAACAGCAGTTGCAGGTGGAAACGCGCAAATGTACGTACACAGGCAGGAACTACTTGCGTCGCCACACCAAGGCCTGCAGCACATCCTCTTCGTTGGAGGGCCTCAGATGCTTGGTGCACACTTGCACTTCTCGCGGGTCAGGGGAGAAGAAGTTCCCTTCTGAGGGAGAGTAAACCTTGAGCTTCGGCATTCGGCAATCCCTGCAAACATCGTGCAGGTTCGTGTTGGTCGGTTGACTGGTTTGCTGCTTTGCGATTGGTTCGTGTCTTATGAAAGATTTCCGAGTGCAGCGTTTACAATCACGAGAGTGATGCGGCCCGGCATCAGCAATCAACGTCAGCAGTAGCACACAACGGCCAGACGAGCGGTCCAGCAGCTAAGTAACCAGCGTCGGCCTGATTATGGTTTCGAGACCAGTAACCCTGTTTGCGAATGCAGTCGAGGAACGACTGGATTCCTTACCAGTACGATGCACCCTTGCATTTGGTGTCGGAGTGCGACGGCTGTCGAGTACTGGGTACAAACAAGATCGAGTTCGTGCAACGAGTGCCACCAAGTGTGGAGCAGGTCTTCGGCATCGGCAGCGTTGATCCACCGGCGATGTTGTGCTATGCACTGGAGCGCTACGAGGGTGGAGATGTTTGCGCACAGGAGTCTTTGAGACCCATCAAGGCCGAGCTGCCCGATGCCGTATCAACATGCATTGATGCGGCGCTCTGCGAACAGCCACCACACTCTAGCAATTTGCTCAGAGCCGCAAGCTTCGGTCGTCATTTCCTGTCCGAAACCCTGGAGCCGGACCGTCACAGGGACGCTTGCAAAAACTTGCGGATCTGCGTGGAACTGCGAAAGGCGCCAGTCGAGATTCCCATTACAGCGGCCCAACTGGAGAAGCTCGGCATCGCAGGCCGAGATTCATCCGAAAACGTTTAGGGTTTGGGGTTCGTAACAGAGTTGTAGAGATCTCTACAAAGCGTGGCACCAAGGCCTGAGTCTGAGATTAGCACAACGCCACTTCCACCTCCTTGCGACTCGGATCTGTGAATGGACGGGACATTCACAGGAGAAGGTCCTGTACCATTGGGCATGTGAGAAGATTCGGCATTCGACTGCATACACCGATGAGCAACTGTGCCAGATCATCCTGAGCAAGTTTCAGCACTGTCCGGGTATTGGCTACAAGCCTTAAGTAGTACAGGTTTGTCTTTGCTTTGGCACTATATTAGAAAATGCTGTCGCGGGCAGACGGAGCAAGTACACGACCCTGCAAAGCTCAGGATACGCAGAGGTGGCGCGGGTCGCTGCTGAAATGGTCAGAACCGTTCTTGCCACTTCCTTATTGAATCATGAACCAAGAAGCCATGCACAGGTGCAGGTATTAGTTCAGCTAAGTCAGGAAGGAGATGAGAAGAACCGAGAGATCATGCTTCGCATCGCCTTAGACAAAGCTGCACGAAGCTGGGATCCCGACCTGATCCACCTTGCACTTTGTGCTGCCAGCGGAGGTGGCTTGTGCAAACGCGGTGCAGACATCCAAACTGTGGCTCGCTTGGTCAAGGAGCGATCCTTCGAGCTGCAGGTCATCAGCGACATGGTCACCAGCATTCTCTCGAAGGCTGAGCAATTCGACCGCGCGCGAATGCTTTGTGACCAGCTCGACCGTAAGCGTCCGGCAGCCTACTGCGCGCTGCAACGGATCTACCGGCAAGCCAACTACGAAGAGCGTATGAAGCTCCTTCGCTTCTCGAAGGATCTCTTGGCCATTAGCGATCCGACAGCGACAGATGCAGAGAAGAACTCCATGCAATTCGCATCTCAAGCATGTGCTGAGGAAATCGACCTTCTTCGGGCCCAGGTGTCGTTGGAGGATCAAGCGGCTGCAAAGCATTGGAAAGGCAACACTCGCTTCGCGGGATTGTCATTGACATCAACCTTGATCAGGCTCATAGAGATTGGAGAGGTGGTGGAGGCTGACAACCTGCGGACCCAAATGAAAGTACCCGACAAGAGATACTGGAGGATCAAAATTCGTGGCCTGAGCAATGCCTCTAACTTCGAGGAGCTTAACGTTTTTGCCACCCATCGGACCTCCCCTATCGGCTACGAGCTCTTCATCGATACCTTCTTGTATCTCTCCTGAGTTAGAGTTAGAAGAGTTCTCTGGGTTGTTTTGGGTAGGAGGGATTGCGTGCACGTGTGTCCCCGACAGGAAGCATGGACGAAACGACTTCGCGTTGGCATTGGTGCCACAGATCAAGGGTGCAGAGCAGCAAGCCCAGTATTACCTTCGGATGGGAATGGCAGAGGAGGCACAGCGAGCGCGAAGCCAGGGACAGGAGCGCTCAGGTGCTGGACGATTGCTGAACATGCTGGGCGTGGGCCGGTGAGTTGGGCCTGCGTGGCCTGAGGAAAACGCGGACATCAACGAAACGGAGCTGTTCAAAAATGCCCGCTCCGGCCCGGGGCTTTAGCAGCTGGAATCCTGGAATCGAGCTCGTCCGGCACAGAGAAGCATGTCGCCCTGCGAACCTGCGTGGGCACACAGCGAAGCGGGCTTTCTCACCTCCTGCGCGGCCCGACGATGAAAATGCGGTACCGAATGGCGGCAAAGTTTCCGTGCCATGCTGCAAGACTTCAGTAATCCTCCAAGCCCTTCTCTCCCTGCTCTTCCCCGCTTAACATGATACAGCTACATGTACCCTTGCGTCTATAACCGAACTAAAGACGAGGAGAAGGGGAGGAAGCAACGAAGAAGTTCAAAGTTACACCAGTGTGGGTAATCATCACTGTGCCAGTTCCAAGTGCAGACAGCAATAGCATTCTTTAGCCATCACTTCCGATCTGTCGCAGAATTGCATCAAGCCAGGGGGGAGGGGGGGCTGCGCCAGCTGCACATCATGACATCGAGCACTCACCGAACAGATGATCGTGGATGCGTTGTTTCTCCAGTTTATCGTACTACATTGCCTGCTGCCCGAACCACGACGTAGCGACACCGGTGCAAGCCGGATGCCCCGAGGAGTACCTCAACGTCGAGTGCTGTCCAAGGGAAGATTTTCTGGGCCTGGTGAAAGAGCTGCCGCCAAGCTGCCATGTTCAGGGGCAGGATCTACTCCGGAGATTTCTACGTGACATAGACCTTGAAAGCTTGGAGGCATGGAAGCTTTTCTCGGCAGGTTCTGCAAGGCACACAAATTTACAGACGTCGGAGTTCCACCTCACTAAGAGCGGAGCATCCAAGGCACTGCTGGAGGAGGGGCAAAGTCTTAGCCGCCATTTGGCCAGGAGCATCCTGCGACTGGAGAGCTTCCAGCAGTTTTGCATGTGGAAGTTGGCTACTCAAACTGGAAGACAGGTGATGGATGTCCCACCCGAGGCATGTGAGCATGGCCTGCATCGCCTGTACATCGAGACAGTGGCGAACCATGACCGGCTCGCCTATTCACTCCTTACCCAGGACTCTCCACGCGCTGCTCCTCCAGTGTTGCGCACTGTTGTGGCACTTCAGATCGTTTGCACTGGCACGTGGGCGAAGAAGGGCACAGCAACCCTGACGAGTCTGTTGCGCCGAAGAACCACCAGTTTGAGGATCTTTGTTTTGGGCGATGTTGAAGGCTGGAAAAATCTGCTGGGGACAATGCAGGAACTATCGCAGGCACAAAAGCTGGACATGGCAGGTGTTAGCTTCGAGCACATCGACTTTGAGCAGATGCCGGAGTTTCAGCGCTACATGTGCCTTGTTATCTGTTACTTGTCACGACCCTGCCAGAGGCCCTAGGCCGTAGCCGCCCTAAAAAAAGCACTTGATCCCTGTAAGTTCGAGTTTACTCCTGTGATTCTTTGGGCTTTCAGTAGCGAAATAGCAGAGCGAACAGCGATATCTCGTGTTTCCTCCACGGTTGCTGCAGCCATACTGTTGAGGCAAACGTACCCGCAAGACTGCTTTTTCGACAGCTCCATCGAGAGAGCGATGCTTGCGCGAATCCTTTGTCATCTGCTGCCGCTAGCTGAGTCAGGGTGTGAAGTTGAGACTGCAAACGCGTTAAAGCTTTCCGATGCATGAACACTCCTCGCGTGTGCTGCAGCACTGCATGAGCAAGCATTGGCGTAACGTGATACTCCGACCCCGCGTAGCAAAAACACACTTGTGAAAAGCAGCCCACCAGAACATGCACGGGTATATTTCGATGTTTCGAGCCTCAACACCACAGCTCAGGGTCTGAGTTCTTATAGTTCGTGGCGAGTCTAAGGAATCGTGTTGAGAACGCCTGGGAGCGCGGGGATCCATATCGTATCACCGAAAAATCGAGATATCACTTCACATCCCCGAAAAGTCGGTGCATGCTTGTAAGTTGTAAGGGGTGGAGTTGGGACAAGTAAATCGTACTTCTCAAGCTTTGTTTCGTGCCTGGCCGGCACTTTCACTTGCTCCGATGGATGAAGTTCTCGAAGGTCCCAAGTCCCGGGCCAGGGTGCAGACGGGACAAGCAGGGAGGTGCGTCCAATTGGCAGAAGCCCGGTTGAACCTCTCAACTCTTCAGCAGGGATCGTTAGCAGAGCTTCCCTGTTGCTTGCTCATACCACATATATGGTCAGATCATACCAGTCTGAACAGCATGCAAGCTGAAGGCTTCCGGAAGATGTCGAGCAGGTCATATCTCTCGATTTGGGAGACATTTTGATCTTAGATGACATTTATGGTTTATGGGAGATCGGCTGGCAATTGAGGGAGCACTTCCTTGCAGCCGCCTATGCCGCGCCGCTCCATCATATAAATGCAGGGACGGTGGTCTACAACTTGAGGAGGATGCGAGACTCCAACTTCACAGATCTGACCCTACTGGCGGCAGAGCATGGTTTGAGAAGAAGTGAGGATGGTGAATGTTTGCGTGATCAAGGCATCCTTAACATCCTGAACGATGAAGCCTTTCTGGCAAAGATTGGCTTTCAGCAGCCGGTGCTAGGATTTCTGCCATGCCGGTGGTCGCTATTTCCTTCTCTTGACTGGCACCCAGCATGGGAGAAGCTGGAGCTTTGGCCACCTGCAATGATCGCAAGGCATCGCTACCCAGGCATCGTTTCTCGTGACCAGGTGGAGCACTACTGCCCCGATGTCGCAGATCTGCTTTCCTCATTTGCCTTCGTGCCACTCACGGGCTCGAGGCAAGCCCGGGTCAGGGAGTATGCTGCCTTGGGCGCTGAACCACGGGCCAGGTACTGCAGTTCACAGCGGCTTGGTGAGCCTTGCTGCGCGTGTGGAGAGCCGGCTGCTCTGGTTCATGTTGCTGGCGATCTGAAGAAATGGCCAGGGTTGCGGCAGCTGCTGCAGGCTCACGTGGGACCTATAGCAGACTCTCTGCCTGGCTCCGAGGGCACGGAGTCTCCGACTTCCAGGTGGTGGGGCAGCGAGTCGCGCGTGACGGAGCTCAGGGAGAAGAGCGAGGAGCACCTCTACGAACTCGCCAGGCCAGGCCAGGGTAGGCGCGTGTAGATCCCTAAACCCTTTTCTGCTGCACTGTTAGCCCTGGTCGATGAGAATCGCTTACCAGGCAGAGAGGATTGAATTACGTCATGCGGCGCGGATCCGCGTTGTGCCACACCTTTGCCACCAGGCTGTCGCAGGGCATCCCCAGATACCACGAAACAAGGCTCGGAAAAGTGTCTGCTCCGTTGGTGCTCAGCATCGGCACCACATCCACTAGGTTTCAGCTTCGCTTCTTGGCAGCTGAGTTGTCCATGGAGTTCGCCGTCCAGCTCACCACCGAAGCAGTGGTGAGGTTGTGGTGGCAAGGTGCAAATGGCACCAAAGCGGTCGCGGAAAGTTTGAGCTCGCATACCTGCAACGAAAGAAGCGAGTGGATATCAACGCGCTGGAGCCTCTCGCCACATGGAAGCGAAATTGACATATGCGGTGGAAAAACCGAGTTTATCCAGCATGAGGTGCCGCTGCGGGAAGCCACTGCTCCGCTCTCTCTCCTGGTGGGATCCGAGGCGGAAGCTTTGTGGTCTGTATGCCTGAACTGAGAAAACTGTCCGAAGACGAAGACGCCCCGGAGAAACAGAATGCGAGTGCTCCTTGCCAGACCAGATGGCACATGCATCACATCAATGTTCTCTGCCATAGGCTCAAGCATCCGTTGGATGCAGTTGCAAGATAGCATCCGGAACCCCACGGATTTCGATACCGATCCTTCATATCCGCTCTGAGCGCCTTCGCTCATGGGAAAGTCCGATAGTGAGAAAACTTTAGAAACTTCCAGCAAGGATACCCTTATCCGTGCGGCTGTTCTTCTTGGGCTAGTCCTGACAGTCTTCCTGGCGGACTATGCGTTCTTCGCTGGCAGAGAGTCTCCAAATGTGAGGTTCGGAAGCGCAGATTGGATAGTGGGTGGTCTTCTTTTGGCTGGTGGCTGCCAGGCTTTCTACCTCAGGACCAAAGCTCCAAAAGCATCAAAAGCTAACAGGAGCCAAGAGAGCCGGCCGGACCGGTCTGAAGCACAAGCTCCCACCAGTCCCACCAAACCGTTGAAATCCGCCCAACAGACTTTAAACTACCAGCTGGGCCGGGCATCGTCCTCAGAGAAGGCTGCGGCAGTACTGGAGAAGCTGGTGCTGGATTTTGAGGCCTCGCACGGCTTGCCAGACACCCTCAGCTACAACCTCGTCATCCGGGCATATGCCAAGGAGGGCCATTACCAGTCAGCGGGACGATGGTTAACCCACATGGAGAAGCAGGGCGTCAAGTCGACGGTTTGCAGCTACAACACCGTGCTGGATGCATGTGCCAAGGCAGGCAAAGCCAAGGAAAGCGAGTTTTGGTTGCAGCGCATGCTGGACAAGGGCCTTCAGGCCAACGTCATTAGCTTTGCCACGGTGGTGCATGCCTTCGCGCGCGGTGGGGATGAGACCTCTGCAAGCAAATGGCAACGAGAAATGCTGCAAAGAGGCATTGAACCCGACAGCATCAGCTACAACTCACTGATCCACGCCTGCTCGGTGAAGGGCCGGATTTCGGCGGCCGAGGCCTGGCTGGAGGAAATGCGAAGCCGAGGCCTGGAAACCACGGTGACCACCTACGCTTCCTTGATCGATGCTGCAGCAAAGGCAGGTGATTTGGAGAAGGCGGAGAAATGGATGACTGAGATGATTGGCTTTGGCATCGAGCCGAATGTCATCTCCTTCGGTGCAGTGATCAATGCCTGTGCGAAGGCATGTAACCTGCAGCGGGCTGAGTATTGGCATTCCCGAATGGTGGAGTTCGGGATCCGACCGAACCTGAGAAGCTACAGCGCAGTCATCAACGCCTGCGCCAAGGCAGGCAAGGCCGATCAAGCGGAACAGTGGCTGCAGAAACTTGAGGATGCAGGCCTCCAGAGCGACGCCATTGTCTACAGCAGCGTGATTGATGCTTGTGGCAAAGCGGGTGATTGCGAAAGGGCCATGGCTGTGTTCAAAAGAATGCAGGCCAGAGGCATTGCGCCGCATGTTGTCACCTATTCTGCACTAGCCCGGCCCTTTGCATACAGAGGCCATTGGCAGCAAGTGGAAGGACTGGGGGAGGAGCTGCGAGCAAGCGGTTGCCGCCCAAACGACTACTTCATTTATGCACAGTTGCTGGCATACGCGACAGCCAGACCAAAAGAGCCCGAAAGGGCAGAGAGCCTCTTCCGCGAGGCGGTTGCTGAGGGCCTTTGCCCCAATCAGCACGTTCAGACGGGGCTCTCCAGGGCCCTTGGCCGCAAGCGGGCCTCCGAGTTGATGCAGGAGCTCAAGGTGGCAGTCAAGTAGACATATGACATGCCGGGTAGCAATGGCAAGGAAGCCCAAAGGGAGGCGAAGCCGCTGGCCGCTTGAAGACGTTTGCAAGAACAAAGCTGCCTGCAGTGCTGCATCCGGCTTCACATGCCAAATGCTCCTTCGGGCAGAAGCTCTGTCTTTGCACAAGAGCGAGTACCTTCATGATGCCTTCATGTCAAATCAAGACTCTCCTCAAAAATCTGTACTGTAGCAAGCAGCAGAAAGAAACGAAAGAACAGACCTCCCTTGCCGTGAAAATATGCAGGTAGAGAGCTTCCCTCCTTCCAATCTAAGAGGGGCAGAGAAAGCAAGCTGACCAGAGACACCTTGGAACCCATGGCTGCCTGTTGCGTGCAGGGGAGGTTTCCCAAGGAAGAAATCCCGTAGTCTCATCTCTTTGCCGTCGCCATGGGGCTGATGAAGATCCTCAGGTCTTTCCCAGAGGTAATGGCATTGCAGCCCATGTCTTGATGCCTGTGAGGAAGATGAAGCAGGAAGAGAAGGCCTCGGCCTTGTTTCTTGACCGCGGATCAAAACTCCATGTCACTTTCAAGCTGCAGACTCTGCTCCACCAACTGTACACTACATGTGCACAGAACAAGTGCCGATATTCAGGAGGTTCGCCTTCTTATGCTTGGCCTGGACAACGCAGGCCATGGGAGCACTGCGGTTGCCCAAATGGAATCTTATCAGCCCTGAGCACTGCAGGCAAAACTACTATTCTCAAGAAGTCGACACCTCAGCTGAAGCTCATCTTCCTGCTTTCTTGTTTTCGCTTTTTGCCCTAGTCTAGGAGAGACCTATGCGGAGGTTCAATGGTGAACCTGTGGACACCATTTCGCCGACTCTCGGCTTCAACATCAAGACCCTCGAGCGTCCTGGATGCAGACTGAGAGTGTGCATGTTCAGTACCAGAGCATGAGCTAGAAGCAGCTAGAACAGGTACGAGGGCTACAAGCTCAATATTTGGGACATTGGTGGACAGAAGACAATACGAAGCTATTGGAGGAAGCGGCTGTGTCTCTCTCGCAGCACCTTTCAGTGCAGAGCTGGTGCCTGCATGTTGGAGGAATTACTTTGAGGCGACCGATGGCCTCGTGTGGGCATCGGGCCTAGTGCGCACAGCCTTCCAGATCTGCCAACGCTGCTGCCGACCTTCCCCCGGACTCAGGTCGTTGACTCCGCAGATCGACAGCGCTTGGAGGATGGGGCTTTTTTCACTTGTCTTCGAAGCACTTACTTGTAATCTATCATAGGATCAGAAGCTGGAGCGACTCTTGCACAGGACTGCAAGCAAGAGTTGGCCGGTCACCGAGAGCTCAAAGCGAAAAGTCTGGGTTTTACCAGCAGTTTCAACGCAGTCACCTGACTTCAGGACCGGCTCCTGCAGGAGGAGCGCTTAGCAGGAGACGCCCTTCACATCTCTGCACTTGTTAGCTGTTGCCTACTCAGCCTCGTAGCTGCAGAGCGGCAGGCGCCACGTTGCTGATCTTCGCGAACAAGCAAGATCTACCCGGAGCTATGTGAGCAACTCTGAGGTTAAAGGTGGCATCAAAGAACAAGCTTCTGTGCGGTCCACAGTCCTGTTAGGACTGCTCCAGAGATTCGAGATTTCCTCCAGCTCGAAGAGATCAAGCGGCGGCACTGGTGAGCTGATGGCAATCTGCGAATCTTCCATGTTACATGAGCATCTTTTGTGCAACTAGGTGCATCCTGGCTTGCTCCGCCTACACGGGCGAGGCCTTGAGCGGACTTCGGTGCGCACGATAGATAGATGCTCCAAGTCTCCCCTTGCCCAGGGGCTTCTGGAAGGAGTGAGATGGCTCGTCTCCGATATTTCTTCGCGAGTTTTCTTTCTGGATTGAGAGCCAGCTTCCCAGATAATGTCTGCCGGTGCTTCCAGCAATGACCTGGAACACTGGCAGTGGCAGCGGCCAACAAGAGATCAGAATTCAATTTCGAGGTCCGTAGTGTTGCCTACTTTTCTGCAGGCATTCATGCGTGCTTGAAAGGTGGGATTCCGTTTTGTTAAAACGATCCAACCGGAACTGGATTGGCTTCCGAATTTACTGCCTGCATACTAGTTACTAGTTACTAGTGCAGAGTCGGTACCAATTCTTGCTGACGAATCGGCGCTGTAGGAACTGTTCTCGTTCTCTTGCTTAGATCCAACCACAAAGGGTGCAGATTCCGGACTACTGCTTTCAACAACTCAACCCCAGCTTCCCACCAACCATCTCAACCGCACATGGAGTATGCCGCAAGACTCTGCAATCCTCTGTGGGCTATACCATGACACACAGGCTGCACTTCACTGCTCCTCCCCAGACTCGCATGGACCACACCACCGCGCTATTCTTCAAGCTTTGCGAGTTCCGGCCGGGTTTAGGGCAATTGCCATGGGACTTGTGGCGGCACTTTTGGTGCTGGGACTGTCCACCTCCTTTGGCACCGCCAGCGCCTGCAATGGCAACTCTGCGTTTTGTGATCTGCCCCTGACGCAGGCGGGCATCTACCTAAGAAGCAACATGCGTACTCAGATGTGCTCAGTACTCAGTGCAAAACAAACATGAGTGTACATGTATATGTATTTGTTTATATAGTTGGTGTGTATATAAATATATACATATACACACATATACATGTGTATTTTAAGTTCAACACAATATCAGAAGGGATTTGTGACCGCAGGTTACCTTTGCTGCAACACACAATGCTGGTGCCTTCTCGCTGGACATCCCTGACCTCATAGACTCAAACGTGCCGGGGGTCGATGTGAATGATGCTCTGAAGTGCGTCTATGAGAACCATGACAAGAACTTCAGGGAGCAGCTGGACTTTGGCATCAGGGCCTTCAACTTGGACCTATGCTCCAAAGAGGCTGAGCCGGGTGTCCTCTTCAATTGCCATGGCGTTCCGCCCGCCTACGGCAAGCCGTTCACGAACAGCCTCGAGACATTCACCGACTGGCTGAGAACAAACACCGACAAGGTCGTCATCATGTGGCCTGGCAACTTAAAGCGACTTGGAATGAGCTTCAAGGATTGTGTTCTGCGGGGCTTCCGTGGCACCTGAAAACGGAGAGCCCTGAGACGGGGAGCAATACGCCCTGTAACCTATATGTGTGGGGCATGAACAAGTGTAGACGATTGCGCTCAGATGCAGAAACGACCAGCACCCACAGCCACCCCGGAGTAGATGGAATATGGAGACCAATTGTAAAATCCGTACATTTCCCATATTCCATCTACTCCAGGAGAGCTGTAATCAAGGATTGGCTCGAATGCCGCTTCGCAGTGGGAAGGGCTCATGGGCAATCACTTCGGTGAGGCGGGCACGTGCCTCAAGGTTACTGCCACCACGAATGCCTCCGCATGGTCTCGCAGGGATCACGCTTCATGCATCCTTGCAGCTCAGTCCTTATGGAAGACCTTTTTGGGTTGTCAGACTCCTAGTGAGCCACTGGCTTTGTAACTTTTTGCGGGCGGTCGAAGAAGCAGCTACTTGTAGGTGCAGGGGAGGCCCAACGAGAACATCACCCTGGGGCATCTTGTGGAGAACAATCTCAGGGTCGTCGTGTGGGATTTCTACTGGAAGGAGTGGGTGAACAACAGCTACGACCCGTTGGTGAACCCAGGCGCAACCTCTCAGAGCCTCTTGGCCGACTTTCGAAAGTACGGCCGAGGTGAGAAGAACGTGCTGCCGGAGGCCGTGCTGGCCTTCAACGTGATTGGAGCTCCCAAGTTGCCCAGCCCAGCGAAGTTCAACCAGTGCAAAGATGTGTTTTGCCAGATCAAGGAGGCGGAGATCATGGTCGATGAGTTGGAGCTCTCTTGCATCAAGACCCTGTCCAGAAGGTACAACAAGGACCTCGTTCAAGACGACGCTCAGCCGCACAAGTACAAGGCGGAGGAGACATGTCCAGAATACTCGTGTGGATGTCTGGGATACATCTCGCCCCTGGAGGTTGTGCACCAAGAGCTACTTAAGTTGGGCCATTCTCTCCATGCCGTCGCTATTGACTACCCTGGAATCGGGAGGTCCAGCGTGGCAGACTTGGCACGGCGGATGAACGAAGCCACTCTTCGGCACCGCCTCGGAGCTCCTGAGCTGGGGGCCGACTGGTGGTCTTGTCATCGGCAGCCGGTGCTCCTGGCGGTGTCCATCCCCTGCTCTTTGGTCTTGTTGGCTCTAGCCTGCTGCTTGCTGCGAAGGTGGTACCTGCGTGCCCAGCAGAGGGCGGAAGAGAAGAAGAGGGCCCGAAAGGAAGCCGCACGTGCACGCATGCAGGAGACGGGCTTCATGGGCGCTGCGGGCCATGGTTACCCTGGTTACCCAGGCCAGATGCAGCCCAGTAACCCCACCTGGGAGATGCAAGTGCCTCAGATGGCCCCTTCGTGGCCGGCACATAATCAACAGCCAGGTTGGCAACTGCATGGAACGGTTCCCCAACAGATTCCGCCAGGAGTCAGGGTGGCCCCCAGTGCCGGCGCTGGCTTGAAGCAGCCTTTCCAGAAACTTCACGAGACGGAGTGAAAATGCTTGCGTTGCAGGCGAACAAGCCTGCAGTTGACCGAGAACTTCTAGCAGTTGGCTAGAGGCTTGGAGAGGAAGTTTGGAAATTCATCCTCAAGGAGGTCTCCGCATCACAAGGAGTGTTACAGCAGTGCTTTGCACGGCAATGTTGTACAGGATGTTCAGGTCATGCTGGGCCGCGGGGCCATAGCATGGAACCGAGCAGGATCTCGGGATGCTTGCAAAGCAAGCTCGCCCCCCTCCTGATCGGAAGCAACATCATCGGCTTGCGATGTCAAACAAGGCAGGCTTTCTGCCTAGAGCGGTCGAAATTTATCTGATTTTGGTGATATTCATAGACTACGAATCTTATCCTAGTCAATCATTCCTTTCGCAATTCGCACCCGCTCATTAATAGACCGCGAATAGCATATCTCAATCAGCCATTCTCCAAAGACCCGCCAGAGATTGAGGACCCGCACCCGGTACCACACTGGCTGAGATAGTCAATTTATAAAATATAAATATATCCGAGGATCTCAATTGACGCGTTTTGGCGGAATGTATAGTTACCTATTGGATCCATGCGATGTAATACAAGTCGATGAGACTTAATGTCATAACCCGTCGGCTTACGATCCCAGCAAAATTACCTAAAATCTAAATAAAGGCAATACGAAATAGTATACGTATGTGTGGTGTTGCCCACCTCCCCCTCCCCCCCATGACTATCCCCCCTTACACCCCCGCATGTTGATTCTCCCGGCCTCTCTGAGATCCATGGTGTGGTGTGCGCGTGCCCTCCCGTATTCTCCGCCGCGCTCCTTGTCGTGTGGTGTTATTGAACCGCCCTTGTCTCTTGTGGTGTGCTGGTGGGTTTTGGATTACTTAACCCTCCCTCTCCCCCTTGCGGTGTGGTGTGTTGTGGTAGTAGGTTGGTATGGTAGTGGGTTTGGATTGTTTAATTCTCCTCGTCCCCCTATGGTGCGGGTGCGGTGGTAGCTTTTGGATTATTTAATTACCCTCTCTCCCACTCTGTGGCGTGGTGGGTTGTAGGCTGTAGGTTTCAAGTTTAGTGATTAAGTTCGTTCTTTCTTTTCTTTTTTTTTTTTGTATTGTGGTGGTGGGTGCTGAGTTTAATTCAATTCCTTTCTCTCGTCTTTGTGGGCGATGGATTTAGGGTTTCATTTTCTTTATTGTGGGTGTAGGGGTGGGTCTTGGGTTTAAGGTTTAGGGTTTGCATTCTCGCTTCTCTTGCCGGCGCGGGCGTTTAGGATTTAGGGCGTGGGGATAAGAAATATTAGAAGCATTATTGTATTTCTTTCAAAAAAGGGGGGGCTGCTGTTATATTTATTTCATGAAATTTTAATATGATATAGGAAATTAGTTATATACGGATATTTTCGGCACTTCGAGTATAGAATATTTAATGGCTGCCGCTAGTGCCGCCGACCCCTGAAAAATTTCGCGTGTTAGGGGCGTGGCTTAGGTCTAGGGACATGGTTTCGTTCAGGGCACGGGCCGTTATGGGCGAGTCGCCTCTAGCAGGTCCGCGGGTCTGGAGGCTGGGGTGGAATGGGGCGAGGGCGCGGGGGGGTGTGGGCACGTATTGGTAGCCTTTAAATACTTTCTAAACACCTAGGAAATGCGAGCGAGGTATGGGTAGGGCCGAGGAAACGCGGGCTAGGTGGGGTGGGGGTGTGGGCACGCATTGGTAGCCTTTAAATACTCTCCAAACACCTAGGAAATGCGAGCCAGGTCTGTGTAGTGGCGAGGAAACGCGGGCCAAGTTGCTGGAGGACCTCCTCGGCGATTGTCCCTGGCTGCNTGGGCACGCATTGGCAGCCATTAAATACTTTCTAAACACTTAGGAAATGCGAGCTAGGTGTGGATCGTGGCGAGGAAACGCGGGCTAGGTGGAGTGGGGGTGGTGAGGGCGCGGGGGGGTGTGGGCACGCACTGGCAGCCTTTAAATACTCTCTAAACACTCAAAAAATGCAACTAGGTGTGGGCACGCACTGGCAGCTTTTAAATACTCTCTAAACACTCAAAAAATGCAACTAGGTGTGGGTAGTGGCGAGGGGGGTGGTGTGGTGTGGGCGGGGGGTGGTGAGGGCGGCACGTATTGGCAGCTTTAAATACTCTCTAAACACCTAGCAAATGCAAGCCAGGTGTGGGTAGTGGCGAGGCCGGGGTGGGGTATGGGCACGCATTGGCAGCCATTAAATACTTTCTAAACACTTAGGAAATGCGAGCTAGGTGTGGATCGTGGCGAGGAAACGCGGGCTAGGTGGAGTGGGGGTGGTGAGGGCGCGGGGGGG
>BGNK01002963.1:72902-86257 GCA_003297005.1 Symbiodinium sp. clade A Y106 | reverse complement strand
GCTGTCCCTGCCCCTCACCGGCACAGCCAATGTTGACGGGGAGTTACCACCTTTGAGCGACATCCTCGCCGACTCGCCTCCCCCGCCACCGCTTGCCAGCCGTGTGGTGTGAAAGCGACTGCTTTCCCCGTTCTTTCCCGTAGACTGTTGCCCTGGCTTTGGGCTTATGCACTGGGACCGCGCTGCTCGGACGTTGGCAAAAAGGTCCGTGGAAAAAAAACCCAGACACCTCCGAAAGCGAGTCCGCATCACTCGATTCGGAATCTTCTCTCTCAAACCCTCCTGATCGCATGGCCATCATAGCGACTGAAGTGAATGTTGTTACTGATGATGCTTTCGGGTTTGGCTTCGGTTTTGCCTTCGGCTTTGCGGCGGCCTGGGCAGCACTACTGGTCTCTGCACCACCTCCGCCAACCAATGCTGGAGCTTGTGTTGCTGCTGCATTGTTAGGCAATGCTGGAGCTTGTGCTGCTGCTGCATTGTTAGGCTTGGGCTTGTGCTTCTCAGCATGAGAGTAAGGACATGACTTGCGATAGCAACCTGCAGGCGACCAATGGAAGTGACATGGCAACTNGCTTGTGCTTCTCAGCATGAGAGTAAGGACATGACTTGCGATAGCAACCTGCAGGCGACCAATGGAAGTGACATGGCAACTCTTTGCGACGATCACTGCTCTCGCTCTTTCCACCTGAGCCTGCTCCTGCACTACCATTGTTAGTCTTACCCTGCTTGCCCTTGCTCTCCTTGCCCTTACCCTTTCCCTTGCCCTTTCCCTTATCAGCTTCCTTACCCTTTCCTTTGCCCTTTGCTGCAGTTGGCACGTCTTCAGAAGTAGATTGTTGCTTGTTAAGACGAACAGTCTCATCAGCACTAGCCTGCCGAAGCTCATTTTCCAGCGTGTTCAAGATCATGGTTACTCCATGGGCAAGTTTCATAATACTCAGACGCGTGCACAAAGAATCCAACTTCTTCTCAAGCGGACGAGTCAAAGATGACAATGAGCGCATAGCTTCACTAGGCGCCGTCGCAGGCAATCCCAATGCTGCTGCTCTAGCCCTTGCTGTACGCCATTTTCGGATGATTTCCAAAGCTTCTTTTGCACTTGTTGCAGGCTGTAAACCTCTGATATAACTCAAGAGTGATGCGACTTCCTCGCGACCNTTCCAAAGCTTCTTTTGCACTTGTTGCAGGCTGTAAACCTCTGATATAACTCAAGAGTGATGCGACTTCCTCGCGACCACCCGGCTGTACCAAAGTCACAACCTCTTCAAGAAGTCCAAACGACGTCATCGTTGTGCTTGGGTCTTCTACTACCGCTGACTTGACATCTTGAGGAAGAACCTTTAAAAGTCCTACCACCAATCTTGACTCCTCTGAACTTCTCTTTAACCGCTGGAATGTCCTGCCTAGCACCACCCGCCATACGCAGCTCATGTCTTTTGTGTGCTGCGTCAAAATGCGTCTCTACGTATCTCGCGAAAGGACCGCTGACCGTCTCGCACACTGCAACGAACTGCTTTCTCCAAGTAGTGAAGGCAAGAGCTGTCTCCCAGGGTTGTCCTGTAATGGTTTTGTACACTGGTAGGTCTAGCAAAGCCTTCCACCGCCCATTAGGTATATCGGTTGATGCCTCCGATGNAGTGAAGGCAAGAGCTGTCTCCCAGGGTTGTCCTGTAATGGTTTTGTACACTGGTAGGTCTAGCAAAGCCTTCCACCGCCCATTAGGTATATCGGTTGATGCCTCCGATGCTGGACCCACGCCCTCATCATGAACTGATGACCCCGCTGCTGCTGGAGCCGCCTTGATAAACCCTGGAGGCAACTCTGGCGGCACTGTCAAACCCCATGGGTGTTGTGAACCCTCAGACGCAGGTGCGGTCCACCAATCATCCTGCTCTTGATTGACACTCCCTCCCGTTGGAAGTTCCACAGCTGCTTCAGGAGTCATCTGAATCACCGGTACATCCGCATGCCAAGTTTCTGTCAATTGTTCACACAGGCCTTCCACCTGCTCCAACCTGCCCAGAAAATCATCAGCCTGCCGTGCTATATGCAATGTTTCACGACCAATCCCATCCATACGCTCATGCAGGGTTTCCATATCCGGGGGGGCAATTTCTGCCTCACCCTCCTGCATACTCTGCCTCACGATTCCCTGATTTGCAGATGGTGACCGTTTGATGTTCTCGTTCAGCTGCAACACCTGTCCTTTCCAGGATTTCCGTCCTTGCAAGTAATGTCGCCTCTCTCTGAACCGAACTCTCGATGGTAGTTTTCACTGCAGACATCTCCTGCTTACACTCTTCAAGATAATGCTGCAAGTTTGTTCTGAGTTGATCAAGCTCATTTCTGTTCACATTCTTGGCTTCCACCAAAGACTGAATGATATGCTTCTGTTGCTGCAGGTCGCTGTGGATTTNAAGTTTGTTCTGAGTTGATCAAGCTCATTTCTGTTCACATTCTTGGCTTCCACCAAAGACTGAATGATATGCTTCTGTTGCTGCAGGTCGCTGTGGATTTTCTCCAAGCCTCCGACCAAATGACTATAGCCGTCTTGCAATCCGCGCACTGACTGTCCCACTTCACCCAATGCCGATCCTAAGACCTCCGTGCGGTACTGTATTCTGGATGCTAACTCAATCAAAGCAGCTTGTATATCAGCAGCAAAAGAAAGGTCATCGGAAATACTAGTAGTGAAAGATCTCAAGACATCCGCTGGCAACTCGACCTGGGTCATGCTCCTCATGGTCACGAAGCTGCCTCCTTGCTGATGCTCTTCGGCGGCTGCTGTTGTTGGATGTTGTGGTGTATCGGGAGTAACTAGGGGGTTTGGGCTCATAACCTGTTGGTTATGAGGGAGAGGAGAAGGAGAATTCGTAACAATTGAGTAATCACTTGGAGCAGGACTTTGTAACATACGTTGTCTTACTTGAAATGGCACGTCATCTAGATGAGAATACTCCATGTCCACAGCAAGCTCCGAAATCCGCCACCGACCCAATCAAACCTGACGAATCCCCATTCCGAACCCCCACAGCTTCTAGATTTGTGCTTGTCATCTTGAGCCAAAATTTGTGGTGTCATCCTGCAGGGGCCATGCTAATCTTAGCATGCCTTTCATCCTGCTGGCTTGGTACACTTCTCGATTTGTGCACCTCAGCTGCAACATGTGACTTGGTACACTTCTCGNTGGTGTCATCCTGCAGGGGCCATGCTAATCTTAGCATGCCTTTCATCCTGCTGGCTTGGTACACTTCTCGATTTGTGCACCTCAGCTGCAACATGTGACTTGGTACACTTCTCGATTTGAGCACCTCAGCTGCAACATGTGACATGTGCAACAAAGGGGTCACCTTGTTCGACCCCTTCGCCTTGGTGCAGGCGTCGTGTGCGGTCACCCTGTTGCCACACGTAAGTCGAAGTGCAACCGAGCCATAGGCATGCGAGCGGCAGGAGCGAGGAGGCTTCAGGAACATCCCGCAGCATCCGCAGCTATCGCAACACGGATGCACGGTTGATCCTCTCATAAGCGGCGGACGCATCCAAGGACACAACCGGTTGGGGGTTCACAGCGGGCTGGCTCTTCATGGATCAAGGCTTCTGGGCCAACACGGCTGCCCAGCGCGTATTGGTGTGGCCAACAAGCATCGGCTAGGGGTTTTGCGAACTGTTGGGCCAGTGTGCGGGCAACCACGCGAGCAACGGCATCGGCAACGAGCAGCTCCTCGGTAATTTGCCTCGGAAGCTGCACAATCCTAGGCTTGGCAAGGTCAAGAAGACACGTATATGTCAGCACTCGCGAGCGCAACGGAACCCTCGAAAGCCACGCGCATTCCACCTTTTTCCTTATCCATCGGAAGTGTGAAGGTGGCAATCCGAGAGGGTCCCCGAGCGATTCGGGGCCCCAGGCTGCTAGTTCCCTGGGTTGAAAAATTGTTGTTTTTTTTTATTTCTCTCGCACCTTTTAACTCGCTGGGAGTCTGTTTTTTGTCTTCACGCGGTTACTTCTACGACCCGGCTATTGGGTCCACCGGTTCACTGACTGGAAGCTCCAGCAGCGTGCACGCGTTTCTTCGGATAGCCGGGTCTGCTCCTCTGACGGAGGCAGGAGTGAGTTACGGGATCAATCACCTCACTCAGACCGATGACACTGGCTTCATCCACATATGAAGATCGAGGGCAATGACCACACCCTTGTTTGCATCTTTTTTCTTTGGGATTCTTCCATGCTGATGAGCAGTTCTTGTCTGGAAGCAAACGCTGTTGAAAGGGCACCGGTAGGGAAGGTGAAAGAATGGAAGACCGCATATTATGTCCGCCCGCTCTTGTCCGACGCTGCGTGAACTCTTACAGTCGGAAATCTTTGAAGAGCTTTGGTCCGAAGATCTCTCAAGGCCATCCCCCGCCAGAACCATTGTGGTCCTCGTGAGAAGCATGACAATGCTCTTCCGCCGCACTTCGGTGACCAACTCCGGTTTATGCACCGAGTCCAACCCGAGAAGCCACAAGTTGTCGGAAGGTAACCACGGTACAGTACTGTGAATGTTGTGTCTTGGCAAACTTGTGGCTCCTGCTCCCGTGCACGCTGCTGTTCCGCCCTGCCGGAACTGACCGGCCCAATCCAGTCATACTTGCGAGGTACGCTGTGTATTTTCGTGTCGTCAGAGTATACCCCTGCTCCGGCGCCTCAGGCACAATGCATACAGTGTAAACAGCGCGTACACCGGCCTTTTCAAGCTTACTGATAGGTTGGCAGCACCTCCTACCGTACGTACCGTACTGCGGTGCATAACATACGTGACGTACGTGACATACTTTTGTTCACACATTAGACTCACCAATCCCCCTCTGTATTCTCGAGGCAGTGCTATGCCACATCAAGCACGTGGGTGGAGCCATCATGCGTGATGGTAGGGCCGTTTCGCGAACACAGCTCCTTGTTGAAAGATCCGCATCTGGAAACACGCGCGACTCAGAGCCGGCTGGCGGCGCTTCGATTGGGGTCGAGGACTGAGCTTTTTACCATGCGAACAAGGAGGTTTATCCGCGCTTGCTTGCAGCAGTCGTGCACTGCGTTGGAGCACGCGCTCGTTTCATTGGATGACCGTACAGAGCTTATTGCATCTCCCGCGCCGCGTTTCTGCGCAAACTGTGCGAGGTTATACCTGCGCACGTGCCCTTCGCACACGGCGAAGGCCCGCCGCCACCGGGTCACAGACGTGGGCCCCGAGGTTTGGCACCCCGCAAGTCAGGAGGGACGGTCCGGAGCACGTAGTTAGCGCGTGGTGTTGCACAAAGCTTATACAAGCAGCCACGCGCACTGCAGATCGGGCACCTGGGGAAGCTGATGGAGTAACGTCTTTTCGGTTTCAGGCCGTGCATGCCGTGCTGCCCGAAGCACGGACGTACTCCGGCGTGCTTACAGGTGACGGTTCCGGAGAGTTCGTGTAGGAGGAGCACGCCTAGGAACGTGCCCTGAGCGAGGGGAAGTTGGCATGTGAGCCGGCTTCCTGCCGCATCGGTGGCCCGGATCTTGCACGGACGCTGGATTTGGACGGCGTCGGCGGCCCGTCTGCTGCGGATCGGAAGGATCCGCGAAGCAAGTCCGGTATCGATCAGTTGAACCGCGTCGATGGCACAGAGTTCGCACGGGGAGAGGCTTCGAGCGGCGTGGGCTCGTCTGCTGCGGGGAAGTTCGAGTCGCGGAGCGAGGTTGGCAGAGATCCCGTGAAGCGCGTCGATGGCAAGCTCAGCATTGGGCATGGCCATATTTATGTGGCACTTTGTTGGGGCGCTCCCGAGGCGGCGCAAGACGGACGTGGCCTCGCGAGGCTGGAGGGAGCATGGAACTGCTGCCACCACATCCCCAGCGCGTGCTTTTGCACTCCCAGGCCACCTCTCCCGCTCACACCCTGCTGCTGCGAGGCCTGGGCATGGTCGCCGCGCTGATGCTTTTGATGATTTTGCGGCTTACCCAAAGCTAGTGCGACCGGGGCCCCCGCGCCTTCTTGCATCCTTGCCTGCGATGGTCGGCTTCGAGCCCAGTGCGCTCCTTCGCCCGGCGAGGTCCCGCTGCCCAGGGCTGGCTGCGCCGCTGGCGGTGCCTGTGGATTATGTTTCTGCAAAGCACCCGCGCTGCCACGATGTTCGGCACACTTTACATTGCCATGCCTGGTTCCCAGCTCGGGCTGTTCGGGGAGGTGCTGCACGACGCCGTCCCTCCCGCCCCGAACCTCCTGGGGCCATAGGCTGCAATTTGCACGGCGACCCGGACTCATTTGCGCACTCGGAAAAGGGGCGCCCGAGGTACTCGTATGGTGAGGTGCTGTAATGATTGTGCCTTGAGCTCGTGTTTTTCTTAGGCGGCTCGATAATGGCGGTTGCTGCATCAGGTTTCCGAGTTGCTTGCCGGAGACATTTCTGGCGCAGCGTCGAAACGCAAATGACAATCTCAGCACAACCAAACCTTGTGCGTTTCCTCGCCGCCAGCTTGTTGTCCCTTCCCGTGTCCAACACTGCCTTAAACCCCATACACCCCACACCTTCAACGATACGGTAGCATAAAATCATCCACCGGGTTTTCGCAATTTATAGGAAACTTGCATAACGCTTCGGCCTCCACCCAGGTATGCCAAGCATAGTTAACCCAAAAGAGCTCACCATTGCGTCAGGGTTCAGGGGTTGAAGGTTCGCCAAGTGAGCACCCTCGAAGCTTGAATAACCCCTGCAACCCTAAAAGCTCGAACACCCAGGTCCCAACAAACTCCGCAACACAAAAACTCAAAACCCGAAATCCTACAATGGCATTGGTGGCACTGGTATTGGTATTCGATATTGGTGATGGTAGCGGCAACGGCAGTGACAACGTCAAGCCGTGGCAATGGTGCTGAGAACAATAATGGCCAGCTCGAACATGAAGATGATGGTGTGAACGTGGTGATGGCAAGCGGCCCTTGGCCGCGGCAAGGAGTTGCAAAATGCCGACCCTGTTGTCAACTCAGGTTCTGGAACCTTGCTCCCCGAAGCCCTACAACCCTTAATCCCGAACTCCTGAAAGCTCACCAAAATAAACCCAAAGCCGAGGACCCGAACCGAATCCCCCTTCCACTCCGTTCCTTCGTACCTCCCTGCTTCCTTCAAGAGGTTCAAGCATCTTGCAGTGCGCAACATTGCGCAACGATGTTCTATGGTTCCCCGAGCACCTACGTGTTCTACGACGCCCAAGGAGCCGCGCACGAGGTACACCAGGGAGAAGGAGGGGAACACAGGGGAACAGGGGACCCCGTAATGCCAGCGCTGTTCGGATTCGGGCAACACGCAGCATTGACGGAAGTGCGAGCCCGCCTGCGCCCAACGGACCAGCTCTATGCATTCTTCGACGACATTCACGTCACAGGCCCGCTAGAACATTCGGTGGACCAGTTCCACATCGTCGGCGAGGCCCTTTTCAGGCATGCAAAAATTTACGTGCACCAAGACTCATGCCTGGAATAGCGCGCGGGCGAACAACCATGCAGCACTGCCGCAAGAGGACCCACAGCTGCTTAGCAACACTGCTGGCTGGGGGCGCGGACGCCGGGACGCAGCTCTGCTTTCTTTCGGCTAGGAGGACTGCGGCTCGGATCCGCCGAAACGGAACGTTATGCCGCCTGTTGGGCATTTTGGGCGGACACGCTGCAGGTCATGCGAGACCGACAACCGGGCAGGCATGCTTGTTGAACTTGTCCGCCCGCTCCCAGCACTCGCGCGGGACTCCGAAGCACTTAGTGGGAGACGATGGGAGACGCGAACTTGGCAGCAGAACGACGCAAGGTGCGACCCTCCGGACCCAGCGCTGTAGCCGTAGCCGCAGGGTATAGGCCCAGACATAGGACACACCGACCAGACACGAAGTCGGCAGGAAAAAGGTTCGCGAAAGAAAAAGACAACTGGGCATCGGACGACCGGGCTGGCAGCAAGCTGCGGCGACGGCCACTAACAAGCGCATGCTCGAGACGCTATTTGCAGACCTTGACCCTGCGTCCCGAGCATTGCTGCTGTCGCAAAGTGGCGACGCTGTATCATGCTGCTGCACCGGCTGAGGCTAGCATTTCCGCTCACACCAGCTCGATGCTTTTGCGCTTGGGGACCACCGGTCCGCATGCGCTCAGGTCGGTCGGGGTGTTAGCCCGTCGTGCTGGCCCCCTCGATTGTGCAGCAGCTCGTACTTGCCGCGAGGCAGGAGCTCGGATTGCCACGAATGCTTCCCTGCGCGATCTTATCCTCGACCAGCCGGCTGCGGACGGGCGCAGAATCGAGGTCGTCGCCAACAACCTCTGGATCTGGCAGGGTGCTCAGACCGTGGTTGACATTACGATCGTCAGCCCCCTGAGGCATGACGGCGAGCCCCACCCACAGCGGATCGCGAACCCAAACTCGCCCTCCGTCAGGCCGTCGACCGCAAGCTGCGAGTGTACCCAGAACTAAGCTACGCCCGCCGTTGCAAGCTGGTCGTCGCCTTCGGGGTTGAGCTGGGCGGGCGCTTTAGAAGAAACACCCTGACCTTCCCGCGCTTACTTGCGCGTGCCCGCGCGCGCCAACGCGCACCCTGCACTACAGCAACCCGCCACACGAAGGTACACCGCTGGACCACCCTAGCAGCGCTCGGCCCTCCGCGCCCATGGATTCCAGGCGCACATATGATGGAGAGGCGATGTGCTTCAACAGCAAGACACTGGCAAACGTGCTGAAAGGATGCGCTTGCCAGTTGAAGACGGATCAATCAAAAAGGCAATGACAGACGGGCCCCTGACAGGGAAGCCGGTGACTCAACATGACATCAGCAGCAACAGAATTTAAGTCGCAGTTCAGATGAGGCTTGCACAGCAGTCAAGGGTGCCCACAGACACAGGACCGTATTTTGCGATGTTGTGAAACACCGGTGGCCAACGTGGCCACTGAGCTGGCTCTTGCTCCAGGCAGAGAGGCTGTGCACATTGAGGTCCGTCGACGACTTGGGAGATAGATTGATAGCCTGCGCACGGCGCATGTCCCTGCAACGACGTATTGGTTTCAATCTACGTTCTCGTGCACGTTCATGCTGTTGTAAAGAAAACTTGCACAGAGCCGACTGGCCTCTACGTGCATGCCGCACAAACCTGGGGTCAGCATCGAGCTGAGGGGAAATGTCTCTCCCGCTTCCTACCTACGTCCAACCTACAGCGAGGTGCAGCGCTGCCAATCAGAACAAATCTATGATTTCTCGACCAACTCCGACTGGCGAAGCCAATCCGAGACACTCCTGACTGGCGGCAGATCTGCCCTGACATTCGCGCTTCGAGGCACTAACTCTGGAACTTTGCCAGAAACCGATCAGAATCATTGGGGGAGGAAAACCCTCACGCTCACGGCTCGCACGTTCGTGACTCCTGAGCAGCTGCTTTTGGTGCATGATTACGGCCCGTGGAATCGCACAATGATCCAGAAAGGGATCGCTCCACAAGGCAGATGTCAGCAGCAGAATCTCGGGCCCTGACGACAGTCTTTGTCCAGGGCAGAATGAGCCTGTGCAGAGTTTGGCAAAGCATACAGCAACTGCTGTGGACATGGTACCCGAGCAGAGATACTTCTGACGACCTTATGCGTGCACCCAGTAGGATGATCTACGTTGCTGCAGAAATGAGATGCCTCAAGCGTCCGGAGCTGGAGGTAAACTTTGCCGGCAAGCCAGGCAAACGAAGCACGGAGGCCTGACGAAGGCATTGACCCAACAGTGCAGACCCTCACCCTCTGGCCGCATGGCTAGCTCAAAGCCACACATCCATCAGCCTCCGGAAGCCACTGCTGCAGGTCGAATCTCTCAGACCATGTTTGCGGCATGCCTGCAAGGCAGCGGGGCTTTCTTACTTGCACGAAGGTTCCGCACACTCAGAATCATTCCTTCTTGTGGCCCCCCGGCTCCTTCCGACCGCTCTTGAAGCGTCACCTGGATCGCAGCTTTGTCCTGCGGCCCAAAACTGCAACAGGTGCCTCACGCTGTTCTGCAGAAGTGGGACAGACTCTGGGATAGGCCTCTGCCAGGAAAAGGAACACGTCGCTGACGGGGATGCCCAGCGGAAGCTTCAGGCGAACCTCGCCAGGAGCTCCCGAGCTCCCCAGAGCAAGGCTCGGCGGTGGCGCAAAATGCCCAAAATCCAAAATGCCCGGCTGCCCTTGCCTTCATCGAGCCGGACGTGGCTGCGAAAGCCTCCCCGCAAGCGGCTGCAAAGGAGTGCACCGCAGAGCCAGTGCATTTCTCTGAGCCTCGGAGGGAGCGCCCCCTCCTGGCTCTGCAGTGCAGGAGATCAGCTGAACCTGACCACAGACGGGAATGATTGTGGTGATATCACCCTAACATAACCGGGTGCAAAGTAATCGTGACAAGCTGCTCAACGACAAATGTGAAACTAGTAGCATCTTCCTATTTAGGTTGTTTGAAACCTCTTCCATAACAGCGTGAATTTAACCCACAGAGTTGGTCGAAATTGGAAGTTGCCAACTTTGCACCTTTCTGTCTTCGGTCTGGCAAAAGCTGTTTCTTACGACTCGTAGAGCAAACACACACTTCACTGATTCAAACGCGGTTGCAGTAGCTGCGAAGTTCCAACAAGCATGCCAGAATGGCGACTGGGGGTATGCAAGGAAAGGAGTTGTAAAAGGAAAGCCGCTGCCTCTCCCCATATCTACTGCTCACGAATGATTTCTGCCAACAACCTGCCCGTGAACTCAGCGCCTTCGGGAGCTCTGTGTCTTTGGAGCTCCTCCAAATCGTTGTCAGGAAACTTGGAGCCTGCCTTTGTCATCCCTTATCGTGTAGGATGCATGCACCTCTACGGCTCTACGGGCAGCGGTGGAGCTGAAGTACTGGGTTCGTGGAGACAGCCTGCCGAGTTCCAGTCCTTGTCTCTAGTGGCTTCGCAGCCACGGTTCGCGCCTGCCATCCGAAGTCATAGCGAAGCAGACACATCCAGTTTAGATCGGCTGCATGATGGATATCCAGTTGCCTTCGATGGTGCCTTGAGAAGCACCTGGCGTGGCACCCGTGAGTTTTTCATTAGACTGCAGGATAGGATGCCCACAATGAACCGACAATGATACGCCAGAAGCACGACGACAGCAGTCATGTTGTCACCGCCCAAGCCGTGGGTCTCACGAAGGTCGGGCGAGACCTGACAACATCATCGCACTGCCGTAAGCTTTTGCAGAGGTATACGCAAGTGTCAGGTGCCGAACACAATCGTCCAGGAGTGCTTCCAGCGCATGCTCCAGCGCCTCGGCCCAAACAAAAGTGCACACCTGAAATTGCCGTTCGTTTTTTTGCTGCAGCAGCAGTGGCAGCAGCATTCATGCATTCATGCATTCATGCATTCATGCATTCATGCATTCATGCATTCATTCATTCATGCCTTCATTCATTCATTCATTCAGACGTTCGTGCGGGTAGTCCGGCACCTTGGCGGGCATCAGGCTATACTCATTGTTCATGAATGGCCAGCTACTGGGCAAGTTCATCAGACTAGAAACCATACGGACAAGGCTAGGCCTAAGAAAGCAAGCAAAGCTAGAAACGACCCCTTAGCTGGCCAGTCTTGCCTCGCAGCAATCTGCCAAAAGCTTAGCAAGACTTGCTTCACACGGCGGTCCGTGGACTCAGCCCGTGCGGAGCGCAAAACTGCACCTTGTGTGCCGGTCCGAGGACTCAGCACACGCAGTTGTTCGCAAAACAAATCCTTAGGCGTATCACTCACAGACTTTGCGGGCTTTGCTCGGCTGCTGGTTTTTGTCGTAAGCAGTTCTAAGGAAACGAGCACAGCAACGCTATGGCATGGCCTCACCCGACGAACGGGACTGCTAGGCCTCAGAATCGCCTAACCCGCCGAACGGGACTACTAGGCAAAGTTGACCAGCTGGGTAAGTAGACAGCATGTCCGGCCTTACCCGACGCACGGGACTACTGGACCTTGCAGACAACACCCTTACCCGACGAACGGGATTATACTCGGCTGATCCAAAAATGTAGCTACATTTGAAGCCCATGGAATCCAGAGTGTACCGTCGCAGATCTGGCAAGTCCGGCCTGGATGCCGTGCAGTCGCAGTCTGGCAATAAAAGGGCTAAAACCTTTGCACTGGTCGCCCATCTTCTGGCTCGCCATCGTCTTAGAAGAAAAAATTGACTGAACAAAAAGCTCGTTGTGAGTACAAGGAGCACCAAACAAAAAATGTATGGTGCACATGAGAGTGCCAACGTTTCACAGCTTCCGAAGACCAGTACGATGACCCGGTTGCACTGTAAGGAGATCGCCTCCCCCAGACCAAAGCTCCCACGTACAAGTACTTGCAGGGTAGAAAGCGAAGTTGTGTTGTTGTTGAGTTGTTGTTGTTAGTTGGGCTTCGAAGTTCGCGGCTTGACCCAGGGACTTGGCAAGGTGGGACCGCTGTAGACGCTGGCTTTCCCTGGCTATGAAAATATAAATAGTAGAAGTAAACAAACATCCCCTTCGTTGATCTTGGCAAGTATCTGCGACCATCCCAAGCTGGTAATACGAAACAGGCAAATTTCCGTGGAGTCTGTGAGCAATACCGAACCAAATACAAGCATTGGCCAGTGCCATCCGATTTCAGCTTCCGAAGAGCAGAGGCAAGACTTGGAGGCATTACAGGGATCTGCCGCTCGCGCAACAAGGACCCATGAGCCTTTTCCAGTCACTTGGCATGGTGGGGCTGCATCGGCGGAGAGCATCTGTAGGCATGCTGAAAAACAAATACATGTAAAAGCTGGACAGAAACCAAAGACCTGCTTTGCAAACAGTGCAAACATGAACGTGAAATAGCCCTGTGCCATCCGCGCTTTTTCGCCCAAACTGCAAGCAGTTCGAACTCCCCCGCCGTGCGGAAAGACGGGAACCCTCACGCTTAGGAGCAGAGCAAGTTGCTTAGCAAGTGTGTCACCACCGAGTGCAAGAAAGAACGAGACTCGATAAGCCCCAATTCAAGTTTGACAGCACTCCCATGCGCAACCTGATCTAAGATGATGAAGACGTGGTTGGAGGACCAGGGATCTGTTTGGATCTCAAAAGGTTGGGCCCTCCACAGGCTGTCCTGTGGTGATTCGACGGCTACAATTCGCGGCCGCTTGAGCTGGTAGCGCTTTGTAGCAGCAGCAGTAGCAGCAGCAGTAGCAGTGCCAGTAGCAGCAGCAGTGGCAGAAGCAGCAGCAGTAGTAGCAGCAGCAGCAGTAGCAGCTACTGCTCCAGTAGCAGTAGCAGTGGCAGTGGTGGTAGCAGTAGCAGCTAGCAGCAGCAGCAGCAGCAGTCGCAGTCGCAGTCGCAGTCGCAG
>BGNK01002963.1:49944-72234 GCA_003297005.1 Symbiodinium sp. clade A Y106 | reverse complement strand
TGCTGGTGGCAGCGGCGATGGTGGTCGTCGTCGGCGTGTCGCGAAGCGCGGGCGCTGCAGCTGCAGCAGCACAGCCCCTGCACCCCGGGAGGGCTCGGCTGGCTCGGTGGCATCGTCTGCAGAAGGAAGTCGCTTGCGCACAAAGTCAACTGCCTGTCGCTGCAACAGGTTTGAAACGCCTTCTTCATTGTAGCACGGTTACAGTGCTGCAGCACTCATCCAAGAGAACGTACGGAATGCGATCTCCTAGCAACGAGACACCAGAAGAGGCCTGCTGGTTGGTCTTCACATCCCACACACCATCACAGCAGATGAGCAGGAACCTGGCATGTAAGGCCCTGTAGCACATAGACCCAAAAGGTTTATGGGACTCAAAGACGCTATCGTAGCCCTGTATCCAAGTGTGCCAGGCGCTCTCATCTTTCTCCAGGTCACGCTCCTGAGAAGAAACCATCCAAAAGGTTTAGTCATTCATGTTTAGCTACTTCTAACTTGCTGATGCCGACTTCAAAAACAATCGCCACCAACCAACGAGGGTTTTGTGCACACTCTTTGCAGTCTAGGAGCCCTGAAAGTCACATCAGGGGTGGAGCAGATGATCTGCTCCTCAGGACGACGAGACATGTCCTGCGAGACAGGCTTTCAAGATCACCATGTGTTCTCAAGAGCACTTGCAGGATGGCTTGCCGGAGACAAGTGGCCTACCTTGAAACCATTGATGTCGCTACACCCAGGTTTGAATTCGGATTAACCTGTGGCGGTTCAGCCAAGCTCACGAACCATCCTTCTTGTACTCCAGATCTCCCAGCGCACGGGACAAGTTCAGATTGCCGTTCACACGGTGCTGCCCCGCCCTCGCAAGCAAACATCTAAACTTCAACATTGACAAGAGCCACTTTGCTCCTTTTGCCCCCGGGCCCCACGCCCGCAGCTTTCCACCCAGCCGCCAGCCGCCTCCCAGTCGCTTGCGACAACGTGGCTGGCGGCAGACTTTGATGACAGCTTCCCAGTGACATGCGGTGTAACCCTCTCGGCGGCCTGGATCCGCCGCTTCTCGCCGGCATCGTTCGGCTTGTGGTCCTGTTGAGTAAGGCAATCTGGGGCCTAGGGCCCAGAGACAGTGACAAAAGAAGCACTATAGCGATCTCTCATTCCGCACATCTCTGCGCTCTCTATGTCCCTTGTGGCAAGTTTCTGCTTTGACTTGTGGCCCATCCTTGCTGAGAGGGATCGCCACTCCACCGCTGCAAAGCACCGCGCGGCTGGGCAGGTCAAGGATACAAGTGATTAGCTCTAAGTGCCGTCAAGACGACATCTGACAACTGGAAAGGATATATCTCGTCCATGCCCAGATGCAGACTACGTGACTAGGTCTTCACTCCAGACACTTCACCTCACCTCCTCATCACTTCACAATTCTTGGCTCTCAACAGCTTGAAAACATGTGCCTGTCGCCAGCATTTGCTGTGATGATCTGCGTGTCCGTGATGCAGCACACACATGCGGTGCAACCTGACTCGGAGGTTGACAACACAAAATCAGCGCTGAGACGGCAAGGTATGCACACCATGTCCAGTCATCCAACTCGCTCCCACAACCGGCCTGCGCTATGGGCATCGCCATTTCGCGGGGGCTGGATCATGGCCTGTGCACATGGTCTCCTACTTTCAGTACTGAGGCCACTGGGCAGGAGAACGCACCTGAGGACCAGCCCCAGGTGGCGCTGTCCGGTTCGTGAGCGCGAGCAGCTCTGCGGCAAAGTGGCCTCGGGAGATCCGATGGCACATCAGCCGAGAGGACAACTGCAGCCTCAAACATGACTTTGCAAACGTGTGGATTCATCTTTCCCGCTGACCATCGGCTGCTCAGTAAGTGGCCGCTTCGCAGCATGTCGTCGATTTTGTGGAAAGACCCTGCAGGGCGATGACGAGAGCGGAGGGACGAGAGACGAGGGACGTCGAGACTATGTGCAGGGCCCTTGCCAAGCCTTTCATTGCATCCTCCATCTGCTCCCGCTTGCCCGGACCCTCCTTGAGGGGGAACTTGGCCAACTCCTACAAGCCATCAATCAATCAGGCTTCAAGCAGCGTCAGCTACTTCTACGGGCTGTTGAATCGGCTGCACGGTACATGGGGCTGACTCCTCCGGCAAGCGGCTGCTGCTAAATCTGGCTACCTCAGCTCTCAAAGAAAGGCCAACGGAATAGATGGCACGGCCGACAGGGCCCCAACCTGAGCCCCACCGTGGCCGTCGAGCACGCCAAAGACGGCCGTCTGAGTCCAAGGGGCCTTTAGTTCAATTCCCCAGCAACGCGCTTGGCTGATGCAGCTGCGACAGATGCAATGACTCTTTCCTGTCCATCCAAGTTTTGTTCGACGTTGCTCACTCCGAATCCAGAAGAACTCGGTCGGGACATGTCGGGACCAGAACCCGCGAGTTTCAACTTCCTTTGTCTGCCGAGGCTCCGCTGAGCTGGCACGCCGAGGCAGAACGACCGGCCTCGACTCTGAGTTGAGGCTCTGCAGTCACGGCGGAACTGCCGAGGCAGACTTAGTGATATTCCTGAGAGTCCCGCAAAGTGATGTGGGCATCTTCCATGGACACCCGCCAGCCTTGCCTGGGCGAGTGTGAGATAGGTTATCTGCAAACGCAGAACCCTTGCAGAGTCCGCAGGAGCTTTTGGCCTAGACATGCTAGGAGGACACTACATTGGCACTTCCCACACCCCAGATGATGTGGACATCCACCGAACACCAGCAACGACGGGAGTTACGGACCCAACTCTCTGGCAAGTCACATGGCACTCGCTGCCCACGTGAGGCCTTGAGCGGAACACACGCACAAAACAATGCAGATGCTGGCCTCCTGCCACCCGCATAACAATAAACCTGTTCAGCCACATCTGCCCCAATGACTTCACGCTGTCAGAGCCTAACAGCAAAGGCTAGCTCAAGGCCGGGGAGCGCAGTGGCCCGCAGTCGACACCGCTTTCGGAGCTCTTCCGGGTAATCGGCTTGTCCTGCGAGGGATAGCGATGTATCACGATGCAAAGTCACTCTGATTCAGCCATCCGAAACCTAGAACCCACAAACAGCAAAGACACCAGCTGGGGAGAAGATCAAGCAATGCGCAAGGAAAGAGCCGTTTCCGAGGCGCGGACCAGCACACCCCCCATGGCTGTCAAACGAGTTGAAGCTTACAGTATGAAGACTACTGCCCTTTGTGGGACACATCCGGAACCCGTGTGTAACAGTGCATGCATGGTCTGGGAGCCGCAGCACCATGGTCTAGCTCCCATTATGAGGATCAGATGTACTGGATAGTGAGTGATGCGACTGTTGGCAAGGCCTACAGTGCGGAGATGTCGGGGAAAGTTTGGGAAGGGACCTGCTAATCTAGAACTATGCAGATCCATGGCCCAAGCAGCTGCAGAAGAGTGAATCCGCAACAGTCAGTATGCAGGACAGACGCACGTGCAATGAAGACTGTGGCATGCCTTTCTTCGATGCTCTTTGCAGCTGCAACTGCATCTACCACGGCTGAGCCAGGATCATCAACCGCCAGCAAACTTACCGGTGCATTCATACGTCGCCTGTCCTTCTACTGAAACTGGCCCGAGTCTCACGAGCTACATGTACTTGGAACTCCTTGGAGTCCTTGGGGTTTTGCCCAAGGAAACAAGGCTTTGCGCAGGCGCTGCGATCTTCTGTGACGGGAGCTTTCCCAAGGATTGCTCGCATCGTTGCAGCATCGATCCCCAGGGCAGGGTCAATCTGCCAGCAGCTCCACAGTTCAAGTGAAGCACAGCTGCCTGATGATCCGCACTGGCTTTCAGGCATTCGAAGTTTAGGGGATCCAGATCACGTTCCCAGTCTGCTCTTTCTCTCGGAGTCCGGAACCCTCGACGTTCTCACAGAACCCCCACGCACTGTTGGCCACATGCAGAGAGTCAAATCTGCATGGCGCTGACCCTGCGAAATCTCTGTTTCTTCCATGAGCCTTCGAACTGGCACCCAAGCGCGTCACATGATGTAACTCCCTGCGGGCCTCTGACTAATTCAGCTCACGAGATCTAATCTCCTAGCCTTGGCGATGTTGGTAGATTTTGTGAGCATGGGCGAGCGTGAAACGAGCCTGCAGCCAGATGGCACCCTTCGCCAGCGTTAAATTGCGCGCACTGCCGTACCCGCCATGCGGACCTCGGCGCAGAACGGCTGAGAACAACGACCGACATTTCTTTCAAATGACATCCAAGTCCCGTACAGGGCAGGGACGCAACACACTGGCGATGCTTTGGACGGTCGCGACTCCTGGAGCTCCTCGTAGATGTGCAAGGAAAGGCAGGGCAAGAGACACGTGTCTCTGTCTCTTTGGGACACTTCAGGACACCTTGACCAGCGATTGCCCGGACACTTTGGCTCACGGGGCCTCAGATGGGCGGCGTGTTGCGCCGCACAGCCGCCCATAAACTGTTCTACGGCCATTCACTAAGCATTCCTAGCCATTCGCCGTCTTCTCCCTGTGGCACTGCGGAGCTGCTTCCGTATGGCCATTCAACCGCTTGGCCCTATGCACGTCCTTGTCTGAGTCACCCGCTGAGACTGCGTGCGACCATCGGTGAGCCAATTTGTGGCGAGCCCGTCTGAGCAGAAGTGCTCACAAATTTGCGCGAGCTTCTCTGGATGGGGTTGTCAGAAACCTTTTTTGTGGAATCCCTCTGTGCGGCGACCTTAGTTTAGTTTGTCCTCGATGCAGACCGAAGTCTGGGATTGTTGGGCTTCATAGCTCAGGGGATAAGAGAAGGTTGCCCTTGTCATAGTGCACAGACATTTCATTTCTCAGGTAGCAAGACTCGAACCAGGCTACCATGCGCAAAACCTGAAGCGCTGATAGCCGGAGGCTTGCTGATTGATATTTCCTTCCAGGCTTTCAGGGCGTAGCAGCGTAGCGCACGAAGAGTGGAAAGCACGGGTTTAGAATCCGGGGCCCTCACTGCTCGTACAGGACGGCTGGAATACACGGGCCGAACCGAGGCCGTAAGCCTCTTTGGACATCAGACGATCTGCGCAACTGCATCTTTCTCCTTTTGTGAGGTTGCTTTAGTGCACACTTTTCACGGTGTCCTAAGGATGCCATGGCTATGTCTGAGACCCTCGCTGCTTGTTGCCTTGGCACGATGGTGCAGTCTCAAAGCTTCCCGGCTCTCTTCATGCACGGAGCAATCGTCAGGGACCCGGATGCAGTCAGCAGCGTGCTGCATATGTCGTGCTCAGGACTGAGAGCAACACTGGCGGTCGGTGGGGATGGGACCTCCGCAAGTCATCTCGAGATTCGGATCGTGGATGGAAAGCTAATCAGACTGCACTCACCAGTCTCCCGAAAGCCTACTCAGACTGAGATGGCCTTGTAAGTCATTGTCCTGCTGAGCTCAACGTGCCCATTCCTCACGCTTGCAAGTCTCCATGCACTACATTGAACTCGACTGGGCTGCGAAAGGCAGTCTCCAAAGTAATGCAGACCAAGCTGTCCCTTCCTCTTCCCTGAGAGAACCCTGCATTACAACGCGGCTGGAGTTCCTGGTGTCAGGTGGTGGCACCGACGTGGAGGTCGTCTGAGACCTGGGATTCACTTCGGAATCTGCGGACAGATGCAAGGACTTACGGGAGCTGGCGGCGGGGAAGGCTGGCCGGCGAGATGCGGTGACTGTCCTGAAATGTGGCTGAGGTAGCGTCCCATTCGTACGGGCATCAGGACTTTGACGTCGAGACTGCCTGCACAAAGCAGCTAGCAGGGGGGCTCGGTGGTTCCGTACTGCCAATGCCATGCCAAGGGGGCAGACTTGCCCTCAAGTACCTTCGTGAGAGTTGGTGGTTCTGGTTTCTATGAATATGCTTTCACATGCTGTCTACTCTCTCTAATCGGAACCACGGACGGTTCGAACAGACGGCAGCTGATTACATGTGACCCACCTCCCGAGCTCATGACAAAACAGCTGGCATAGGGCCTTGTGGACGCTTCACCTACGCAAGCGCTTTCGTTTGCGGACGACCCACACATCTACAGCGCCCACAACATGGCCTCATGCGGTCACAATGCATGCAACCTAATGGATGCTTCAGGCTTAAAGATAACCCTAACCCTCACACCTCCGACAGCACGGGCCGCTGGGGCTGTTGGCGAGAGATTCTGGGCCGCCTTGGCGTCTCTTGGCTCAGAGCCAGCACAGCTCGAAATTTTCCAGGGCACCAGCTGCCCTTGTGGCGGCAAAGCTATTGCCGGGATACCCCGAAACCGGAGCAACTCCTCTCGTCGGGCTTTGGAGAGAATGGGATGTCACGCAGCCAAGACTGGTCAAGACCATCCCCAACTGATTCATGGCTGGAACCTGTTCTGCCACACGGCGAGAAGCTGACACTTCGGGAGATTACGAGACAGGAAACCACCAGATTCACGGCTGTCCAGGAGTCAAGCAGTCCTCGGCGTGTGAGCACTGGCGTTCCAGTGGGGCTGGCGAGAGGTCGGTGCGCCTCTACGAGAATCCATCTAGTCATGTCTCGGAGGCAGCTCAACAACACAAGCTGACTGTCTCCGCCAAGCTGCCTGGTAGCCGCTTGCTTGTGTCGGCCTTTCTCGACGAAGTCTACGGAAACTGTAAGGGAAGCGACACCCGACACGTCCAAGCCCAGCACCACGCAGGCTTGCGCGCAGCCTCAGTGCAAGCAGTTCGTGTGGTTGAGCAAGGTCTTGTCAGCCGTCCAACCGGCAGGCGCTCCTTCTGAGCAGCCCGCCTGTTCGGACCGGTGAGGCATCTTGGGCGTGGACAGCACGGGCGAGCCCTCAGCACGGCTGCTGGCAACCAATGCAAATTCAAGCACAATCGCACAATCTTCCTGCCTGTGGCTGCACCGGTGCTGCGGCAGATGACCTGAAGGCCGTGTCAACTCTGGCAATCCCACCGTGAAATAGAGATCTCAGCGACAAGCACAGGCGTGGAGGCTGCAGATCTTTCGTTAGTCTGCGCTTCTCCTTGCAGCATTGATTTCCGACTTCAACTACCTCACAGCCTCCTGCATCTGTTCTTTCTTCGGGGCCTGATGCCCGGTGGCGCGGTGAGGCCATGTTTCGCACCTGCAAAGAGGACTTCTTTAGTGGTAGCATCTAGGGAATAAACTAGACTCTATCTAGACAGGCCAAGTGAACCTTCTCACACGAAGGAACGCGGCCATTCTTCTGCCTCCGTGCACATTTCCAAGCCCAAGCAGCACGGGTCTGGGTCCGGTTTTGCAACCGAGCTGCAGCGGCAAGTGCTTGCTCGTCGCCCCTGTACCGCTCGAAGGCCTCACTGCAGGGCTGGGTCCAGGTCATGCTGGGCCCTCTAGATTCTAGATCCGCTCCCAGCGGTGCAGCTAGGCACAGGACGGGGTGCCGGGTTGGGAAGGTAGCTGCCTCAGCGAGCCGAGCCAGGAGCCACTTCCGGAGCTCAACAAGATTCCCCTAAGACCCCAGACCCCCCAAAGACTCCGGTGACAACGAAAAGAGCCATCGAAGACTCTTTTTCCGGGCACTCCGACTTGTTGGAGACTGGTGCATCGGAAGGCGGTGTAGCAGCCTCCAACTCCAAGGACCACTGGGAAAGGCGAACAATCGGTCGTAGTCTTGGCAACACTGCACCTCGCCGGTGCCGACGACCCAGGGATGCCTCAACAGCTACCGGTCCGGTTGCAGATCCGATGAAGAAGCCTGATATCAGTCTCAGGATCGCCTTAGAACCTGTTCCAGTGGCAGGCGCTGCGCCGGGTCCTCGGGAGACGTTGAGCCAGCAGTTTTCAGCATGAAACCGAAACCCTGCCAGCTTGGGCCGCGGCCCGCTTCAGCAGACGCCGCACGAGGTCCACCACCAGCGGAGGCAAGCCAGGCTGAGCGGTTGAAACGATTGCGTGCACTCACTCAAAGAATAGAACGACAACAATGCTTGAGGTACCGCCGCGGACTCCCGCAAGGCCCCAGCAGGAAAGAAGATGGCAATCTTCAGGATCCTGAACAATTCGAGCAAACCCGGCTGTCGATAAACCAGTGCTGAAACCAACGGCTTCGGGATGCTGGACGGCAGGCACTTATGATATCAGCATGAAGCACTGCTTGACTTCTTGAGTTCAGCGTAGAATACTCCTTGCAAAGGTCCTGTCGATCAGCATCGTGTGGTTGGTGCTTTGAAACGGCGGACGCCCAACCTAGCGCAAGCGGACGAGCCGAACAGCACGGCACTTCTGGGAAGCAGTGGCGACTTGGCTGGAGGATGTAATCGACGCTGCGATTGTCTGTGTCCACTGTACTCACCTCAAAATCTGAGCAATCGGCCATCATTTCGTACAGCAGGATGCCGACGCTCCAGATGTCGAGGGTGTGGTTGTGCCCACTTCCCTTTCCAGTTTGCTTTCGCATACCCCAAACCTCAAACCTAGCATGATGGCGCATGTTTGTGGCCGGAAGCATGAAACACATCGATGATTCTTCGAAACTGATCGAAAAGCCTCGGGGTACCCAAACGGCACACAGTGTCCATGACATGATGAGATGATTGGCCTTGCGTGCACCTCCGACAGCTTCCAACATCTTCCCACCTGGATCATCTCTGGCGCCAAGTAGTCCATGGTGCCACAAAACGTGGTTCGGAGCACGTTCGTGGCAGCGCACCTATTCCGGAACAGGAGGTGCCACCACAGGGCTCAAAATGGCTCGTAGCCTGTTCTACATACTTTCAAAAACTGAACGGCTTGTTTTGCGCTATGTCCGCCACTCCGTCGCTAAGTCCGGCACCATCCGAAGTCTCCAATTTTCAGCACGTCGTCGTGCGTGACCAGCAAGTTCTGCACACGCTCACAAAGCACGATCGAACTTGTGCTTCGGTTGGGTTGGCAACATCGAAACCTGTGTGCCGTCGAAACCGCAGTGGCCGCTGCCACACCAAGACCACACCGAGCTACATCGAACTGTTGCGGCAATGAAGCTTGGTCGACAAGGTGCTACAGCAAGATCATCTTGGAACTGGCTTCCAGCAACCATCATAAATTCCGAGAGAAACAGCAACCTGGTAGGAAAACCAGAAAGCCGTTGCAAGAATCTCCACAAGCTCAGCAAGAACTCGACACCAATATCCTTCCCTCGCCTGAAAGCACTCCCTTGACGAACGGGCGCCTCCGGCTTCAAGTCTCTGTGCACGATTTGGTGCGAGTGGAGGTACTTCAGCCCGCGGACCAACTGATGAACAGGAGCATCGCCAGGATGCATTCAGAACCAACTGCACTTGTAGTAGCATGTGCTCTTGCACTGCTTTTGATGACAGCAACACAAGGAACATGCCATTTACAAGCATGTCTCGACACTGCCAGAAGTCTGACTCAATGTCTTCCGCCGACAAAGAGACAACACGTTCATGCAAAGGTCTCGTCGGATGGCAATGTATTTCCAGGTTGTGCCTGGACGAAAAAATGCTTGGACATCTGCTCGCTGAACTTGCGTCCCTTTTGAGTCCTGCACATAACAAACATATCTGTCAAGCATCCTGCTCTGTGCCTGCACGTCTAAACGATAGCATCCGTGGCACCTACGACATGCTCTGCGGCACAATCACGACGCATCGACAAGGTGGCAAGAGGCACAAGCATTGCCTGCGAATTCTCCTTCAGCCTGCTCTCGTTCCTCTTACACTCATGACAGAAAGGGTCCGGAGAAGCTGATACAGCTCCCCTTTCGCGCAGTACTCCAGGAGTAAATAGACCGTGTCTTCGTCCTCGTGGCTTTGGCAACTTGTTCTTCTGCTGCAAAAGCACATAAACATGCCCTTCGCACTGCATAGGTTTACCTCCTTGCATCTCCTTGAAGGATCCTCAGACACTAGCCTGATGCTCCACCCTGTGCGCCTCGAAGTGCTTGTAGAGTCGCAGCACGTTTTCATGTTTTAAAGTCCGCTGGACCTGGATCTCCCTTTCCACCTGCGGACGGTCCGCTGAACTCAAGCCCGGGCCCCGGCCGCCGAGAGAAACACACACGCATGCACTGCACCCCCTGCCCCCTGCATGCACTGCACCTGCTCCACCAGCTGACCGTTGACTACCTGCGCCAGCAACAATGTCTTCATCCTACTCAAGATCAGAGACCGTTTGGGAGGTGTGATCAGGAATGTGGCCGTGGGGCTAGACATCCTCCTAAAGCATCACAGCCCGCCTCTGCTTTCTGCATCGTCTTGAGCGCATAGACATCATCAGTTCCCTGCGCCCCGTATTCGAAGGAGCCAGACCAGCGCAGCTGCTGGGGATGGACTCACTGAGAGGTTGGCACGCTGCTCGAACAAAGCAACCTCTCCCGCCTTGCGCCGGATGCGTCGCACGACACCGAAGGAGCCCTTGCCCAGCGAGCGGCCTCGCGACAAAGATGAGCATCAAACGGATGAATGTGCGGAAGTTGTTTGATGAATTGTGCTGCTGGAACACAGTGGCTAACATACTTGCAGTCGCGTCGGCCCTACCCCAGCGTCCTCCTTGCCCGTCCAGCATCTCGAAATCCGAAAGCTTCACCTTCAGTTGCGCTGGTTTGGCTGTTTTTGAATATACAGAACCTCCCATATGTTGCCAATGCACATGATGCTTGCAACAAGATTGTTGAAAGGGTGACTGCTGTCTCCACTGCTTCCGTGGCAAGCCCATTTTCCCGAACGCACGCACCAGCACACATCCTGTCACTTTGACATGACGGACGCACCCAAAGAGCCTGCGACGGCCCTGTCGCATCCTGGACGGGCTGCAAATGCGATGAATTCGGTCAAGTGGTCCAAGGCATCAATCTCATACTTCACGCCACCTTTGGACAGGTCGTCGAGGCCTTGCAAATACGGATGTAGCACATCATCACCCGAGCCTGACCGTCCAAGCCGCCTCCGAAGGCCGGCCATTTTTGCGTTGTCGGGTGCAGTAAGGCGTAGGACATCGTTTCTTCGCAAGCCGAAGCGGACAGCCCCCTCCACACCTCCTGCACAAAGCAACGGAACGGCCTCAGGCAGTGTCAGATCGTCCTGAAACCATGCAGCCTTCTCTGGACCGAAGGCATAAGTCGCGGCAATCCACAAACCCGAAGGATCGAAATCCACAATGATGAAGAATTTCGGGTTGGCGCAGGCTGCCTTTAAGTGGTGGAGGAAGTACCGAGTTGGAACGTCAGGAAAGCCACGGGCCGTGACGACAATACACGGCTTGTGTTTCTCGAGAAACCCTTCGTCCAGCAGCCGGTGGAAGATGGTTTCCTTCTCCACCACGAAGACGTGCTGTGCCATCGTCTCCACTCGTAAGACATGTGCGCAAATTGGTGAAATCGAATGACCTCGTGGTTCCAAGGGGTCCATGCCATCTACCCAGACGGCATCACCCGAGTTGCCACCACTTCGAGGCTCCAAGATTCGCAGGTGACCTCGTACAATCCCCTTGGCTGTGCCCACCAGGCGCAAGTAGTGACGTGGCACGGCAAGTGCTTGACAAAGTCTTTTCAACATGTCATCGCTGAGCTGCTGCCTTGAGAACAAAGAGACATGCCCTTGGTCGACACCCCACTCGAACCTAGAAGAGTAACTATAATTACAACGGAAGAAGAATGGGACAAAGTTCCGACCGAGCATCGATAGTAGAGCTCCCTGCATGTCGCATGGCGGCCCGAACAAAGTAGACCATGAATCGAATCCAGCAGCGCCAGCAGCCGTCGTGCACGCAGAGCTTGGCTTCTGCTGCGTGGCCGAGGTTCGGATGAGTCGGTCGTGAAGCCCAGCAGCCCCTCGAGCTGAGCCGCCAAGCGTCCACGCTGGGGCCGGGCAAGAAGTGCCTGCGCTTGCGGCCGGGCCTTCCCGCCTCCCGTGTGGTGCTGAAGGTGGCAAAGGACCTGCAGCACTCCCAGTTCGATAGACTCACGCAGCTCCTGGCGGACGGACTCCGGACCCCAGGGCAAAGCTTGCATGATGCACAAAAGCTCAGCCGGCTTGAGCCCCAGACACAGGACAGGGGTTCACCAAGTGAAACCACAAACAGACACTTCAGATGAGTCGACAAAGGTCTCAGCATCTTCCGGTGGAGATCGAGATCGAGGAGTCTTTTTGGCCTCGTCCGCTAAAACACCGAGGCACGAGCACTGGAACTGTGGAGCCTGCTTATCTCCACGACCCGCGATGCTGAGAGCGACACTCCGATCGTCTGCACGGGTGGCCAGTATGCAGCATTGTTAATCTGCCTTCTTCAGTACTTGTCACGCTCAAGAATGCCGCGGAGACTGAAGAAGAGCTTCCCAAATCTGTCTGAGTCTGGCCTGGCATTCTGAAGCGGTGGCACCTGGCTTTCATGCTGATGGGTCAGGGAGCCGTGCAACCAGACAACGTCCCTGCAGACAAACCCACTTTGCTGTTGACTCTAAAACAGCACAGTCTGACAACTGCAGCTGGCCTGTACAGAATGCAGAACTTGGACCCTCTGCATGTCCTTGCTTGTCAGGTGCTTTATGTAGCTGCAGTCACACCCCACAAGGCCTGCTGATATCTGATATTTTCCAAGAGCAACACGAAGCATGAGCTACAGACATGTTCGTGCAAGACTGCCAGGACCCAGACACCGGAGGTTGTGACGTCACCTTACCAGCATTGACCGCATGAAATGCAACACGACGTTGCCGTCAGCTCTTGCTTCCGTGGCTTTTCTGTAGTCGCATGTGCAGGAATAACAACACACATACAGTCACATACATGCCTCTTATGTTGTCCGGTACCCAGGCCTGCCTGAGGATTGATGGCATCATCCGTCTACTCCCGGTCTTAACTCGTTTATGACCTGTCACGACTCTTGCTAGGCAGAAGTCTCTTTCAGCCTACAAGAATAAGTTTTGGGCTCAAGTGCACAAAATGTTCATCAGTATGAAGTCACATTACCTGGCAAGTTCACAAGAGAGCTTACAGCAATCCGTTCACATGCATTTTGGACTCGGGCACTCTCGAAGTGTTCTGTTGCTGTCGCAGTCATCCTTTCTCGTGCCCACGCTGTGAAAATGGCAGCGGACGAGTTTAAGGTTCACCACACGCAAGGCGAGCCGTGGAAACGACGCATCACGAGCAACGTCTGTACTTTACGAGGCTCAGTGCACAACTGCGACTTTCATGTCGTCGCCGGTTGCAGCAATGCCACAAACCAAAGCAGCACACAGAAGCAATGCGCGCTGTTGACCTGCTCGTGCGACCTGCGTCTAAGCGCCAACCGACAAGCTGAATTTGATAGCAGCCTCATTTCCCGATGTCCTGTAAACCACGACTATGACCTTCCCACTCAAACTGCCACACTGCATTTAAATCAACATCAAGAATCACGAGCTGCAGGCTACAACCTGAACAGCATTGGAATGCTGAGATTCCAAATGGGCAGGTTGACCAGGACCAGCTATGCACTACGTGGCTTTGTCTGTAAGCTCTGTCTCGCGTTTCACTGTGAGCTGCGTAGGCGCAAGTAGCTCCTCAAAAAAGACGCACACTCCGGCACTACGGCTCTCTGCCCGACAACCACATGACCACGAAGAGAAAAGATAAACTGCTCATCTGAGGACTGAAAGCGCTGCGCTGACAAGCAGTTTCAGACGGCTGTGGTTAGGGGAAGAAGACGGGCACAGAACAGCCCCCTGTTTCGGGCAACACGACAGGAAGTTGGTAGATGCTGCACTTCTACACTGGACAAGGGAAATCTTCTTGGGAAAGTAAGCGTCCAAAGAGCGTGGGTCGTGGCAAGTTCCCTTCCATTTTCGCTCCCATTCATGGCTCAGGTGGCTGTGCAGTTGTCGACGGCACCAAAACAAATGGTGCACAGTTCGGCATTCCTCCCGTCGCACCCATGGAGCCCAAACCGAGCAGAAGCCCAGGGCCCACTTCTCGCAGCTCATCACGCATGAAGAGAATACGGCCCCAAAGCACATCGCCGTGCCTGGGCTGACACCATAGACGCCATAAATGTTGAAACATCAGAGCCGAAAGCGAGTTGTCTTGCCTGTTTGCTTACGTGATTGCAGCTTCGTAGCTCAGGATCCCCGTAGTCCAGGACGAGTGCTGGTCGGTCGTCCAGCTGCGAAGCTGCAACCCTGGCCGCAAAGCCACGGCTTTCGAACCTTCCAAAGCGGTTTCTGCCTGCACGTCCACCTTTTTGAAATGACTTGCCGCGCCAGATGGCGAAGGGACCGAAAAGGACGTTCGTTATGAACAAAGTCATGGGAGCCAGAACTCCCAAGGAAAGCAAGTAGCCATCGTACACTCTTCCCCGGTAGTCGGCAGGCACCGAGCCAGCACGCCAGGCAGCCACAAAATCTGCCTTCGTTTTCAACTGTAAAGCATCATCGAGCGTCCGAAGCTCCGGAGCCTTGCGGGTGGGGCTGCCGTTTTGCGCAACATTCGTCGCTATCAGCAGCGTGAGAGTTGCCGCGGCAGCAGGCACAACACCAAGCATCGCTTCTTTCAATCACATGTATGTCAGGATGTGACTACATCGCCGCTGCAACCCTCGCAACTGTTTCTGTTCACCGTAGATACGGCGGCATAACACGGACTGCATTTAGTAAGATTGCTTCAGCAAGACGTTGAGCTGCATTTCTCCGATCATTGGCTGCATGCAAAATGCCTGCCCGCACGGATGCCTCTAACACCTCTCCCAGTACATGCCCGTACATGAGCCCAGGTCCTTCAACGATGGCACGAGGGCCATGATAGGGCCAATTTTTGCCTGGAGAAAAGCAAGCCCGCCAAAGCTCGCAAGGAACTGCATGCATCCATCACTTGCTCGGAACCACGAAACATAAGGCTCTAGCATCTCTGCTGGCGAGAATGCTGATCACCAGCATTTCCATGCCAACCTGAAAGTCAGCGCAAGGTTTGCTAACGTGACCACTGAGGCCGTCGAGCTGCGACATGAGGCTTGACGTTGAACTCATGCCATCAAACAACTTGCAACTGCTGGTTGTAGGGAGACATTCAGCTAACAGATGCAAGCCCGTAAACATGGCCTGAAGCACGTAGCATTTGTCATAGGTCAGCAGAATGCTCTGGGTCTTAGAGACGGTTCAAAACGAGCAGCGGGTCTGAGATTCCGACACTTGCTTCCTGAGACTGCAGCCTTGCCCAGACCTGCCACCTTCTCGCTCTGCTGCGCCGTCTGCGAGAAGATGGTGGTGATAATCGATCTTAGTACGGCTGCTTTCGGTCCGTGCAGCAACGAGTCTGGTCAACCACTCCTTGCCAGGCCACGTGGCAGAAGGATCGTGATCAAGCTTGTCCCCGGCCCTGCAACTGGGAGGCAACTGTCGCATGAGGGCTCAAAGTCACATGAACACACTCACGGAACAAGAGCGTACTTCTCCGAGCTGTACAAGGCTTCCGGAACGAAACACATCTTTTTGTAGAATCTGTGCTGAATCCAGAAAATACAACACATCCTGTTGTCCTATTGCGCACATGAATAGCACATCCAGTGAAACATTGGACGCTCCAGCGTCATGCTTCCGAACATGACAACCAAATCCCAGCAGGCTTCAGCACTTCAACACCATCTTTGTCGGTGACGACGATTCTTTGCATGCCTTCGCGGGACCGCGACAAAGGCGTTCAATTAAAATTCAGGTCTAGGGAATGTGGTCGACTCTTGAGAGTTGAATCAAGAACCACACGCTGCATGATTTTTTTCATGCGCCAGCTGAAGCACAACTGTCATGATGTATGTTGCACTGCTGCACTTCTGAGCAACATCCATGTGACGCAACAGCCACCTGCCGTCTGCTTGCACAACTTGTCCAGTGCCGTTTGCACTGTCACAATGGAAGGCCTCGGAATTCATGCAAAGCATACATCCGCACTGCCATCGCTGCAAGAGCTGCTGTGGTCCCTGCAGCGCCATGGCTCTTAGACTGGAAAGATTTCGGCGTAATGGCTTGCAACAAATTTTGCCAATTCTGAAATTCTCAATATGACTATGACTATGTCAAAGCTTGCTTCTTGCACAATACCGAAGTTCAAAGCGGCACTGCATTACAAAACACTGTTCGGTCCGCAATTCCATCATGGATGTTTCGGCTGTGAGCCAATGTCACCTGATGCGGCTTATCGGCTGCATCTCCATGGCAGAACTCCTGAATGTCAGTGTGCGAAAGAGAGAGAGAGAGAGAGAGAGATATAGAAAAAGAAAGAAAAAAAAACAAAGAAAACAATAAAGAGGAGAGACAGAGAGACAGAGAGAAAGAGAGAAATAGAGAGAAATGGAGAGAGAAAGAAAGAAACAGAGAAACAAGAAAGATATTCATGAAAAAGAAAGAAAAAACAAAGAAGCAAAGAAAGAAAGAGAGAGAGAGAGAGAGAGAGAAAGAGAAAGAGTTCAAAACAAACAAAAAAAAATTAAAAACAATTGAAAATGAGGCTTCAAAACTGCACTTTAAATTTTTGGGGGACTTCGGAAGCTTTCTGTTGAAGGAAGGCTTAAAAGGGACTTGAAGGGATTTCAAGAGGTTTAAAGAGACTGAAGAGAGACTTCAAGAGAGCTCAAGGGAGAACTCAAGAGGAAAGCTCAAAGGGAAACTTAAGACGAAGAGATGAATTCATCTTTACCTCTGAAAAGAAGTTTTAAAGGACTTCAGGAGCTCAGAGAGGCTTGAAGAATGAATTTCCTTGTTTGCACCAGAGCGTCTTCGTGCGGCTTTCTCTCTTGTAAAGCGGTGAGCACGTTTTTGTTCATTTGTTTGCTGCTTCAAAAAACGGGAAGTTTTGTTTCAAGAAAGAGTGAAGAGCTTCAACTCTTTGTCTCCCCTTTAGGGATGCCCCTTGGCAAGGGGCAAGAGAGGCTTTAAGAGGTCTTAAGCCCTTTGTCAAGGCGGTGGGGCGCAACTTTGAATTTTAAGCCACAACACGGAGTTGGAAGTTTGGATTCCGATCCAGGATGAATGTGTTCACTGGGACAATGTTCACTGCAATTGCGTCTCAAACTGGCCATTACTCCAATTCTGGTCGCTCCGATTGTGATCCTGCGAGATCTCATTGTCTGTTGTGCATTTCCAACGCACTGGGTCCTCTAATAAGCCGGATGAGTCGGATTTTGAATTGATGTGGAATCCACAGCTCTAGTTGGGAGCACTACGATGCCGCATGAAACCAGATCTTTTTTTTCCCTTTGCCTGCCCCTTAAAGCCGTTTAAAACCCTCCAAGCCCAAGTAAAGACGAGGTTCCTTCAGCGGACTTAGTGTTTCTGTCTGACTGACACACACACACACAATTTTTTTTTCTCTTGAACCCATTTCAAATTGCTGTTGACGCTTGTAGTATTTTTTTGCACTGTGAGGTGGGTGGAACAGTGGATCCTAGAAGTTTTGTGAGTTTTTCCTTCGTTTCGAGGAAGTGCTCCGTGGTGGAGAAATGTTTCGGAGGAAGTAAACTTCACATCTAAGACTGCGAAGACAGCTGGAAGCTGCTTGGATGCAAAAGGTTAATTCTTGAGTGTTTGCGGCTCCCGAGTGTTTGCGGCTCCCGTGCCGGTTGACTTGCTCAAGGTTGAGAGCTGAGAACATGCGCACTTTGTGTGGCGTCAATCCCTTGAGTTTATGAGGATGGCTGTGGAGTAGCTTGTGGACTAAAAAAATCGCAGGGTGCCCAAAGCTTGAACAACGATGCGTTGAAAGTGGTCGCGACTGTCACGCAGCATATGCTGTTGGTGATGCGAACATCGTGCAGTCGAAGTTTCTGCGGATGGGGTGGAAGCCATATCAGCCAACAAGTGAGCAAGTTAATACATTGATTCCAGGAGTCGACGATTCCTGTGCGCAACATCAAAATCATCTCTGCATTGCTGCGTGTGCGAGAGCTTCAAGTCAGCAGTGTACTTGCACCAGCGCCATCAAAGCTCAAAACTGACCCAAGCCTGAACAGGCTTTGTCAAAGTTCACGCTACATGATGTTTTGCAAATCTTGACTGCTGTATGCGCTTGGGTGACTCGTAACCGGTCTTGTACTTGACACAGTCAATGCTGCAGGCTCGAGCGAAGTGTCGGTGGGTCATGTCCAAAAGTTCAAAATCTGAGACTGATGGCAGTGGTTGGGTGGCCTGTGCTGTGATCCATTGGTTCTTTCTAGATACTAGATGCTGCTAGATTTGATGGAGAGACAATACATCCGCTGCCACAGGCCTTCTGACCTGCTGATGATTGAGTAGTGTCATAGATGCCATGATTCTGCAATTACCATGGACTGCATCTCAAACTCCGACAGATTACCTTAATCCTCGCACACCGGATGTGCATGACTTTCGCGACAGCGAGACGCCGAAAGAAAAGGGCAGCGTCAGGCTCAAGAACTTCTTCCAGGATTGAAATAAGCTTCGCATCCACACAAAATCCGAAATCTGAAACATCGTCTGCAGTCAATACTCGGAAGTGACCCAAACCAGCAGAAGCAATCCCCCGGCAAATTTTGCCAAGCACTTGAAATGCCATCTCAAACTTCTCAGCTTGCCTGCTTTGCTCGCTCAATAATTACACCTGATATGCCGTTCGTATCTTTGCTGCAGTGCATTTGGTAGCTTTTTTTAATCTCGCACCCGATGTGAACATCTTGTTGATCTTGTTGCGAGAAAAGGAACAGGGGGTGTTGCCAAGCTCTGGAATTGAGGTTTCCCTTGCTTAAATGCCTTCCAAAGTCTTCTCATCGTAGCACTAGAATAGAGGAGAAAAGGTGGTTCGAGGTGGCGCGATCATTCAAGCATGCAAACAGCATGGACCAAGCCGAGCCATGGCCTCCAGCAAAGCTGGCAGACACGCTTGGCAGCGATGATTGGCAACTTTCGATGGCAAGGGCAGGCGTGCTCCGACCTTGCCAAAATCGCTTCGACTTCCAAGATACATGCAAGGACACCGGCAACTCTCCGCAAGTTCGTATTTGTGGCGATCACTGGTGCGATGAGTACTCTGTTGGCAGTGGGTACTGTCAAGTGTATCCTCCTGATGGAGCTTTCTTCGAAATTGGCAGTGGCTCCAGCGCCCCCCTGATTGTGGTGACATCGCACTGTGCAGCGAAGCGATCGAGCCTCTGTTGTATGTCGAAGCATTCGACATGTCGACGGTGACAGCGAGAGTCGATTTGAGATGACTGAGGTGCCAACTCCTCTCAGCTCTTCCTCTGTCCGCTGCGAGCCCCCATCGCCGTAGCCCTGATGTTGAAAGCCGGCAGCAGCTCGGTCGGTGCCTGGCTCCATGCCCTGGACTCTTCCTCTCGGCCCGCGGAGTTCTCGCGACGGCTTTTCGGCGCCTTCGAGGACAACGAGCTGGCCGTCTCCCCGAAGTTCCTTTCCTGGATCTTTGGGCCGGATGGGCTTGGGGCGTCGGTGTGTCTCGCATGCAAGCAGATCATTGCGGAGAAATGTCACGAGAATCTGTTAGAATGTTGCAGTGAGGACAGCGAGGCTGCGGCCTTCGGCACGACGGGCATTGGTGAAGCGCTTCTTCTTTGAGACGAGGCCACAGAAGACGGCATCCAAATTGTTGTTGCCACCGGGATGGTGCATGCCCTGCTGTGCTGCGGGTTCAGGACGCTTACCGGTCATGTTGGTCCGCAGTCCGTACCGACGTGTCCATTCTTACTTTCGGCATAAATGGCTGGCGAATCCAAGCAAGGAGCCACTTACGGGGTGGAAGGATCTTCCAGAGTTTGTCAGGAAGTTGGCGGAGCACCGCACCTTGAACCGGTCCTTGCCGCCTCTCTTCACGAAGCAGGACCTCTACCACACACTGTCATTTCACGACATCCTGCGAGACATCCGCTGGTCTGCCGCCGCTCGCGAGGTAATGCGATTGAGGCGAGGCCTGAGAACGGGCTTGGCATATGCTTGGTAACCTATTTGCTTTCGGAAGCTCTCACTGGGTTCATGCCGATGCCTTTGAGGATGTGCGTTCTGCGCCTGGAAGTGCTTCACATGGACCTAATCCATCTGCACGCAGTGCTCTGCCGTTGGTTTCGCTTTTGCGAGCGCTTGCCGGCCATCCCAGAGATTATTCCGACTGGGTTGCGACCGTAACGTGGGCACGAAGAGATCACGCCATCTAGCCTAGATTTGATGGAGAGAGTATCGCCTTTGACTGTAGCGTGCAAGGTACCTGGCGGTTCCCTCGCCTCCGTGGGAGACGCTCTGGACGAAGGAGCAAGCGGCTTCCGTCTTCCGGTTTTGGTTGTCCTCTTGATGATTGAAGGTGTTGTAATCATTTCTTTGGGCACTGCTGCGGGCTCTTGCAGATGCATCCGGGGCCGTGCAGGATGCAGTGCAGAACATGCGCCAATTGTTTGCCTCGGACTTCGAAGAGCTCGGCTACTCCGTCGATCCGTTGCAGACGGCACCTGAACGTCGAGCTCCCTGCTGGATGAGAGCCTAGTGACCTAGTGGCCGTAGAGCACGCCTTGCCTCTTAGAAGCGCGTGTTTCCCAGGAGAAGGAAAAGACAAGCTTCTCTTGCGTTTGATAGAGAGATCCGCTGTATCGAACCCCGCCCATCTCTTGCATCGGCTTGCCGTTTTCAGCCTCGAATATTCGCTTTAGCAGCAAGTCTTTCGTCAACTTTTCCGTGACTTCGTCATGGGGTGCCTTCAGCTGCCATTGGGTGGGGAAGGTCTGCTGCGTGAACGGATGCAGTTTGACTGTTGCTGTCTCCCTTTATCCGTGTAGCCGAAAAAACCATCTCGGTCTAGTTCTTTCACGCCGACCACTGTGAGCCAAGGGGTGCTGCTTCCAGCGAAGTGAAGAACGCCATCGAGGGCAAGTCGGCCGACGAGATCGCTGCGGCTCTGAAGGCTTGGCACTCTTTCGGCTCGAATTTCGCTGACCAAAGCGCGCGCAGGAGCTCCCAGCAGACCAGCTCGCAAAGGTCAAAGAGGCGGTGGGCAAAGGCGCGGAAGGGGGCCGTGACAGTTTTGAGAACTCAGAGTGACGAACAGACAGGCTTTTGATGTTGTCACTCACAAAAAAACACTGCAGGTCCCGCGGCAGGCCAGGCGGTGCTAGGATCTTGCGCTTTGTTGCGTTGTTGCTCGTGCGAGCTGCTCCGGAACCCCGATTTGAGCTCTTGGCCCCTGCTTCAGCTGCCTGCCCTGGACCGGTCGATTGCTCCAAGATCAGCGTGGTGGGAAAGGCACCGAGCTTTGGGGCACAAGATTGTCACATCCGTTCAGGTCACGTCTCATCTTTTGTAGCCTCAACGATTCTTGGGGCCTTGGGGTGTGTGCTGTGAAGGACTACAAGGGTCTGCTGGAGCAGCCTGCAGAGCCCAAGTTCAAGGCTGGCGATGGACGTTGCAGGGTCTACTTTCTCTACGATGGGCACTGCACGCTCTTGCTGCACAGGGTGCCCTGGCTCAGATTTTCGTCCGATCGCAGCCTTATGGAGGCTGGGGGTTGGGAATTTCTCTTGCGTGGTTTGAAGCCGCATGTGAGCAGCATGCTGTTTTGTCAAATGCTCACGCATTATATTGGTTACGGAACCAGAGGTCTCCGGTAATTGTTTTTAAGCTGTGGTGAGGAAGCTCCCGTTCGCCATGCATCTATGTTCGAGACCGGCAGAGTGCTTCCCGCAGGATCTGACAAGAGCAACAACGGCCGATTCCTCAGTGCACACCGGCTCCTGCATGCCTACATATTGCCAGTCTGCACATGCTTCATCAGCTCCGAAGAAAGCTCTAGCCTTGTGTATACTCGCTCTGTTCTTTGCAGGCCATCGCTATGACTCCATTCCTTTCGCCAACGGCATGATCACTTCTGGCATGAGCTGCCAGTTGAGACTGGGCGGAAGTGAAGTGTCCTGAAGACATCTGAAGACCTCGCCCCAGCAGTCCGTGCTTCATGGGGCTTTGTCTGCAAGGATTCACTACACGCATGAAGAGCACGCTGCATTCTTCGAGTTGTGCAAGAGTTTCAACTTCATCATCGTCCGCTGCAATCCAGGCCTCAGACGAACCTTTGCAATCCTGGGGCATGTCGTCCGGAATTCGACAGTGTCAGTCCTGTCGCTTCGCAGCAGGCCAGATCAAGGCAGACGGTGGAGATCAGCAGAAGTTCGACGACGGGATGCGTGAGATGCGTAAAGCCGGCATCCAGGTGGCTTGTATACATATCGGGCGTATTTCAGTGTTTCTTTCGCAAGGCCCATGAACATGCTTGTTTATCCGGCAGCAGGTCTGGCCCTCTCCGGACGTGATGGAGAAGATGGGCGCCAAGGA
>BGNK01002963.1:25011-42099 GCA_003297005.1 Symbiodinium sp. clade A Y106 | reverse complement strand
TACCTCGAGGGCGGCAAGGAGGCCGGTGGCCAGCTCGTGGACCAGCGCTTCTGCCCGCGCATCGTGGAAGGCCGGCTGTTCTCGCCTACTCGTCTGTTTGTAGATCTCGGTCTGCCTGCGATGAGTGGCTGGGTGCTAGGTTCTGTAGGTAGCTTGTGGCAGCCTGTGGCAATTTGTGGGGGGATGGGAGCGCAGGTGAGCTCCGCTACAACCTCATCGTGGACTCGCTGGTGGGCATCATCCACAAGAAGCCCAAGGAGGGCGGCATCTCCGCCGTGGGCGGCACCGGCTCCATCTACACTTACTACGGCCCCGAGGAGGTATCCTTCAAGACGCTGACCGACAACTTCCTGCAGAAGGCGAGCGAGGGCGAGGGGCGTCTGCTTGCGTTCAAGTGGCGGGTCGGGCCTCGCTGACTGCTTGCTTTTTCGAAGTGAAGTGCATGCCTTGCGCGGCCCCGTTGCATGCCCGTGGCCTTGGCAGGACCTGCCGAAGGTGATGCCCTCCCTGGAGCTGGCAGAGGAGCCCGTGCCCTTGTGGTGGACCACGGACTTCATCTTGGCTTCCCCCGAGGGCACGCCCAAGGAGGAGGAGAAGTGGATCGTCGGCGAGTTCAACTGCTCCTGCGTGGGCATCTCGAGGTGCCNAGGTGCCTGGCCGCCTACTGCAAGGAGGACACCCCCAACGCCTCCTTCGACGACATCACGGAGGAGGACAAGGCGGAGGCCAAGAAGTACGGCGACCTCATGGGCCAGAAGGCTCTTGGAATTCTTACTGGCTGAGCCCAGACTCGCAGACTGGTTTCACAACTTGCCTGGCATATTTTCGTCCCTTGATCCTGGCATGAAAGCTGCAAGGGGCCACGACGATCTTGCCGAGCCCGTTTTAAACACACGGGTTCTGCAGGAACCTGTACGAACCTTGCATGAGACTTCCACTCAAAGTGTGACTGTACAAGTCTCAGATGGATGAAGTGTCCGATCTGGGAAAAATGGAACCAACTGAAGCCTGCAACTTTATTTGATGCTGCGGCTTTTGCCGTGATATTGAGGTTTGTGTCCGTTGTAGTTTGCGGCTCAACACCTGTGACGTGCTTCGATCACACCTCTAACCTTTTCCCACGGACATGGGGCCACGTGTCTGCAATCGCAGCTCTTGAAGGTGTTTGCTTTCCTTTCCGCGCCTCGCAGAGCCCAGGGGTGCCGCTTCCAGCGAAGTGAAGAATGCCATCGAGGGGAAGTCGGCTGATGAGATCGCGGCGGCTCTGAAGGCTGCTTGGGGTCACGACCGAGGCTTCACAGCTGTGCTTTTCGAGACCCGTTTGTAGGAGCTCTCCGCCGACCAGCTGGCAAAGGTCAAGGAGGCGGTGGGCAAAGGCACAGTCAGATGTTCAAGACTGTTCAAACCATTCCATCGGTGGAATTTAATCTGCATCTCTGCGCAGGTGCTCCTGCAGGCCAGGCCGGCGGCCTTACTTGGCAGCAACTCGTGTGATCGAAGCGTAACTATGCCCCTCCTTGCCAGCTGCCTGCCCGGGCCCGGTCGACTGCTCCAAGATTTCGGTCGTTGGAAAGGCACGACGGGGGCATTCAACTCAACACTCTTCCGACTTCGTAGAAGTCTGCTGCAGCAATCTATCAGGCCCTTTCCTGCCGGTATCCCTTTTCGCGCAGGACTACAAGGGCTTGTTGGAGCAGCCTGCGGAACCAAAGTTCAAGGCTCGGAGAGCTCAAAGCGTACGGGGGCCTGCCTGCTTGGACCTTCGACAGCTTGCAGGGAGCTCTGGCTCAAATCTTCGTCCGCTCGCAGCCCTACGGAGGCGGGCTGACAAAAAGTTAAGTTGTTCTGAGATCGTAACTTATACTCGCTTGGCTACTGTAACACATAGTATGGCCGTGCCCAGGATCCGACAAGAGCAACAATGGCTGTCTCCTCAGTGTCTTGAGCATCCCAGGTCGCTTGTAGCGTCTTTTGACCTCAACAGTACGTGCTGTCAGCACCAATCAGACGTCTCCTGCCACATGAAACCCACTTACCACTCCTCCGTCCTTCAGGCCACCGCTATGACTCCATTCCCTTCGCCAATGGCATGATCACTTCCGGCATGAGCTGCCAATTGATTCTTGCCGGCAGACCGGCTCATGATGAGCCTGCCCGGAGTCCAGCAACCTACACCATCCTACACCTGTATCGCTGCCTGTGATGCATTGCACCGGCTGGTAGTCCAGCAAGGATTCACTACACGCATGAAGAGCACACGGCATTCTTCGAGTTGTGCAAGAGCTTCAACTTCATCATCGTCCGCTGCAATCCAGGCCTCAGATGAATCTTTGTAATCCTGGGGCATGCCGTCCGGAGTTCGACAGTGTCAGTCCTGTCGCTTCGCGGCAGGCCAGATCAAGGCAGACGGTGGAGATCAGCAGAAGTTCGACGACGGGATGCGTGAGATGCGTAAAGCCGGCATCCAGGTAGCTTGTATACATATCGGGCGTATTTCAGTGTTTCTTTCGCAAGGCCCATGAACATGCTTGTTTATCCGGCAGCAGGTCTGGCCCTCTCCGGACGTGATGGAGAAGATGGGCGCCAAGGANGCTTGTATACATATCGGGCGTATTTCAGTGTTTCTTTCGCAAGGCCCATGAACATGCTTGTTTATCCGGCAGCAGGTCTGGCCCTCTCCGGACGTGATGGAGAAGATGGGCGCCAAGGACGCTTTGTGCAAGGCTGGCCAACACCCCGAGGGGGTCTGTCAACAGCTTCTCTGCTTCTGCGTCGAAGGTGGCGACTCTGAACATCGGGCTCGAGGACACCTTGGCTTACTACAGTCCTGACGAGTTCGTGGTGGCCCAAGCTTGTGTGTTGGTTTATGTGAGTCGTCATGTTCCCACGATGTCGCGTCGGTCTAAGGCCGCGGGCTTCAAGAAGACCATGGCCTTCCAGCCGCGCGTGATCAAGCAGAACCGCGGCTCCTCCGGCGAGGGCATCTGGATCATCAAGCTGGCAGAGGGCAACTACTGCAAGGACTACGGTGAGAGGTCCTGCGAGGATGGCGAGGTCCTGAAGCTGATGGAGGCGAACGACAACCACGAGGAGACCCACACCGTGGCCGAGTTCATCGAGTTCTGCGTGAGCGGTCGCACGGACAAGTCCGGCGAGTGGACCTCCAAGGGCGTCGGAAAGTACNCGTGCCCTTGTGGTGGACCACGGACTTCATCTTGGCTTCCCCCGAGGGCACGCCCAAGGAGGAGGAGAAGTGGATCGTCGGCGAGTTCAACTGCTCCTGCGTGGGCATCTCGAGGTGCCCGGCCGCCTACTGCAAGGAGGACACCCCCAACGCCTCCTTCGACGACATCACGGAGGAGGACAAGGCGGAGGCCAAGAAGTACGGCGACCTCATGGGCCAGAAGGCTCTTGGCATCCTCTNACTGCAAGGAGGACACCCCCAACGCCTCCTTCGACGACATCACGGAGGAGGACAAGGCGGAGGCCAAGAAGTACGGCGACCTCATGGGCCAGAAGGCTCTTGGCATCCTCTCCAAGTGAAGTCAGGAGTGAGCCGAGCAGCTGGCTAGTTTTGGGAAATGCCGTACCAGCCATCAAGGCTATGCTGGGAGACAGCGCGGTTTGCGCATGCCTTTTTGCTGTGCAGCTAGCGCAGCTCCGGGAAACCTTCATGTAGGCAGCTGTGATGTTTCGCCAATAGGTCAAGAGTGGCCAATAGCCAATGACTTCCAGACGCCGAAAGGTGCAGGACTGGCAACTTTGGTGGATGAACTTGGTCCGCCGAAAAAATCATGCATTCGTGGTGCCTCCTCATTGATGGCGTCTTCGTCCATGGCTCTGTTCAGCTGGCATGAGCCGCGTGCTTCGACAAGACTCAGAACTCCCGCTCGTTGCAGCCTTTTTGGCTCTCTCCTGTGGGTTGTTCCACGACCCTTCCAGGAGCCCATTAGTCACTCGGCTCACCATTTCGAAAGCCTTCCAGGCAACTCGAAACTTCGAGTCCTGAGCCTTTCGCAGTGGACTTGCTCTCTGCGCTCTGCACCAAGGATAGTGAATTCTTAGCAGCTTGGCAGGGTGGCCAGGGCTTGAGCCGAAAGCCGGGCGTGTGTGCACAGCCGAGGATGGTGACCGTAACCCTGCGGACACTGCTCTGGCTTCCTGTTGCACGGGTGGCCGATGCTGCACAGGCCCGAATCGCCTTCCTGTATGTAGGGGTGCGGTGCGGCCTGTGTGTAGTCACGGAAGCTAGAGCTGCGGAGCTTACCGGAGTTGTCGTTTACCAAGTCACCTTAGTTGTAAGGCACCAGATCAAAAACGCGTGTGGTAGAATCGGAGGATATGCATACGGGGTGCACAGATGTCCACAGTGTGCTGAAGATGCATCACCGCCGAAAAGCCTGGAGAAAACAAGTCTCAAAGATCCGCCGTCATACAAGGTGTTGGAAACTAGCAAGAAGTTGATTGCTTAAACGTTTGCGCGACGTGCTTCCAGCCGGCGGCAACTACCCTGAAGAAAGCGTTCCCCCAACTCAAGGAAGATTGCTTAGTTATGTGGTTGCGGCCCAGGAAACCATCACAGGCCTCGTAGTTTGCGTGTGCACGCAGTAGCCTACCCAGACTGTCAGTCACCTTTGAAGGTGAAGCTGGCTAATCTGGCCGGCGCGCTTGACAATGACATGCTTTACACGACCAATCCAGTCTGCGTCTTGCTTCAATGCAGGAGGGAGTCCCTGTAACACTGGGGTACAGTAGAGACTCGCAGTTGGATGTGAGCGACGTGACCTCACCGGGTCAATGCCCTGAGCAGAATCTTTAGAGCCGTCCCAGCAAGATTCCGGTCCCAAGACCCTTACTTACAGGGATGTTCAGGTCGAGCTCTTCCCTGCTGTCCCAGCCAAGGCCTGCAGAACTCGTGTGTGAATCCTTTCGCACCCGGCTTGATGGACATCCCGAGGCACTGCTCTGGGTGTGTAGGTCGGAGGCGAGAGACTCTGTCGCAAAACATGGAAATCTGGGAGGCTAGCGACCATGATCTGGCAGTGCTCGCCAGAGGGTGAGGCCTGTCGTTCAAAGTGCCTTGCTGCATAACAGTTTGGCACGTCGACCTTCATTTCCAGGTGAAGAAGAATGTCAAGTTCTGCAGGGTGTCATGGCTCTATTGGCTTGGGAATGGTGACCAGCAGCGAACAGAAATACATCCTGCACCTTGTGCCAGGAGCAGCTTACCATCTTCCGTGGTCATATGTGGTCATGTAGGGACAGCCTCAGGATGCTTTGGACTACGACGCAGCCATTCCATCTGGAAATCAAAGCACTACGCTGGATAAGATCGTGGCGGCTCAGGATAGTTCCGACCTCAGGTGAAACAGTGATGCCAAAGGAGCGGTATGAACTGCAGCCTCCATTAGCAGCCGCTTTAGTTAACCTTTAGTTTTTCTCCTGGCACCCGTTTTGCCTCACAGCAGATTCAGGGTCATCGGCCCAACCTTAGAGTGATGCCTGCAGCCATTCTGCATGTGGCCACAGTGACAAAGGTTTTGCGTGCAAGGGGCGTTGGAGAGTGAAACCGAGGCGCAGCCTCAACGATGTTCTTCTACCATCTTAGTGCATTGGGCTATGACGTCGGCTCCTCGGGGCGTTGGCACTTCGAGCATTTTCGAGTCCTGTTCACACATTCGAGTGCGGCTGTCTTAGTGAAGTGTATCCTGAAACAAATGGGATGTCATGGATGACTCAAATGCTACAACTCGTTGCTAGCGACAGTTTCCGCAGGCGTGGGAGTTCCGAAGACCGAACGAGACAGAGGACGTCTGCGTGCAGAGCGTATACAAGCTGCGTGCTAATCGAAGATGGGGTGTTGGAGACCTTTCGCTTTTCGACGACTCTCAAGTAGCACCGCAGGCTGGCAGACTCATAGGCTCTTTCTCCAGAGCCACGCCTCAGCCGGATCAGCCCAGGCTCACGTGCCTCACCTACTTCCCCAAGAACGAGGTCAACGGGACGGATGTGTGCACTTCCAGGGCTTGTAAGGGGTCTCGCAATGTTTCTTTCTCGTGCCGGAGGAGGTTTGTCCTGATGTTGCTCGCCGCATGTGTTTTTAGTGCAATCGTGCAGCTTCTTGCTTAGACCTTTCACTGCATCGCTGCAGTTTGCAACATGAATAAACACATGGATGGCTAAGAGCCCGTAGCTTGAACAACAAAGGTGTGATTCTGGCCTATTTGATTGTGCATATTCTGCCATGTCAGGCGGGATGCAAAACTGGAGCTCAGATCCCATTCCTCCGACCGTGCCGGAATGCTTGCGAAAGTGGGCTCCCCATGGCATCATGAGCATGAGTGTTTGTCATGCCATCTCCTGCAGGCGTCAGTTAAGTTCCCAAGCATTTCTTGGGAGTCTTGAGGTGTTGAACTGCTGTCTCGAGCTGTCTCTTTCCTGTCCTGAGGTTATCTGAGCCAGTGCCAGGCCTGCGGCATGGCGAAGTTGTGGCAGACGTGTGGGATGCTGTTGACATTGGTCGAGGTAGAGTGCTGCGATGCCAGCACGCAGTGCGTCTTCGTACACGAAGGCCAGGACGGCAGTCAGCAGCCAGAGGCTCAGCTGTGTCACACTGCTCATATCTTTTAATCAAATGCTCTGCGATTCTGAGCCGGCCTGGCTTGTCAGAAACTTGGATGGGCCGAGGTCTGGATACTACGATGCCGACGGGCCCTCTGCCTTGTGCACTGGTAGCGGCCGGGAGGGCGAAGATTGAACTTGCAAAAGAGACCGTAGGTTTTTGAAAGCTTTGTTGCTGAGATGCCTTTAGCTCTTCGTCTCGGGACCTTGAAAAGCTGCTGCCTCAAAAAGAACCCACAAAATCTAAATTGAAAGATTTGGTCCCTTGAACCTGAGAGTATCCCAATGAAAACGCACAGCACCTTGGGATCCCCCCAGCTCCCGCGGTTCCCGGAGAGGCGCCGGCCGCCTGGCCTCCCCCGGAGCGCTGGTCCTGTGCCTCGGCTCAGAACCGCGTGCGACCGCGACCGCGACCGCGACCGCGGGCGCGAGGCCACATGTGCCTGCGAAGAAGAGGCAACAGCACCCAAGCAAAGGCTGCTCCTGGGACTACAGCTGTCCATGTGGGAACGACGGCCTGGCTGCACCTTCGCTGCAAACTGCCGTCGCAGCGCGATATGGCTTGATGATGCCTGACAGCACCGTCAGCGATCCAAGGGGCCAGGCACCTGCTCCTCGCACTGGCACTCTCTTGCGCCACAAGCTTGCAGGGGCACCTCGGCTGTGGACCTCGACCTTGCCCCTCTCAACTGTGGATGTTTGTTTCCAGGTGCTCTCTTTTCATCCCCAGCCATCGGGCATCTTGGCTCATCTGTCGAGACATGTTGTCCTTATCAGGCAGATGACAAGCCTAGACACCGGGAGCTAAGCTTCACAGCGCTGAAAAGACTCTAAGTATTGCAGCTGCAGCGACTGCGACAAGCGACAAACTGTTCAGATGGAAGCACCTCCAGTCTTTGTGTTTCGCAATCCGAGGTGCCCAACTGGAAGAAGGATTCGGATTACCTCGTGCGCTTTGAACATGTTCCACCTTGGCAACATGAGGTTAGTTGGGCTTGCACTCGCAGGAGCAAGACCATGAGCAATCAGTTCCTTCGGCGCATGTGAATTGAGCCGGAGCTTAATTGTTTTCCAAGGTGCCAGCCGGCAAACTTGAGACGGCAGCGACACTGAACTCGTGCAACATTCTGAACTCCCCGGAGGGGGACGAGGCCCACGGCGCAGCAGTTGGTGGTTTTTTGGGGTCTCCCTTGTGTCTGGTTCTGACCTCCGTCTAGAACTCGGCAAAGATCCTGAACGCCCGTGTAGGTCTGCTCGGGCCGCGGGCAATGCAAGCCCTGGTCGATCCAGCCCCTGAAGGCAGGGCCAAGAGCATCGAGGCTATCAGCCCATAAGTGGTGGATTGAGACTCGTGGCTTGTGTCCCGAAGCCTTCAGCTTGTCAGATGTGCTCTGTGTGATTATGTTTAGCTTGTTTTGTGGCGGATTTTGCAGGTCGCAGCTGTTCATCACAAATCATAGCAGAAGTCTTCTGGAGCAAATTTTGTGCTCTAAAGCTGGAAGTTGATGGTTGCGGTGTATTAGGGTGAAGGGCTTTGCCAGGTCTGTTGTGACAGCTTGCATAGCTTACACGAAAGCTGTGCACCAGGTTGCGAGCCTCAATGCCACAGCCGCCGCCCATGGTATGCAGTGAGAGCGTGGCGTTGCACTTTCTCGTGGGTGTTGCTTGCGAGCTTGTGCTTCTTGTTGTTGTAGCTTTGTCTGAGCGGATTCCATTCATGCTTGCCTGATTCTGAGGTTTCGTCACTCAATGCGCTCTCTTTCTGCGAGTGCGATTATCAGTGGGCAGATCCCGAGCATCTTGGCAGAGATACTTGGTCATGGCATCTTTTGATCACCACGCTACTAGCTGCGACCCTAGGCCCTAGTCGACACACTCTTGCCATGAGTTAATTGACCGAACGCGGCGAAAAAGCATGCACCGGGCCTCCGGCAAGAAATGTGTGTTTGACTTCCGACTAAACATTGCCTCCAAGCTGAAGGTGCCGGACCAGGCGAAAGTCCCAGATGAAGGCAGCGGACGATAGCCGAAAAACCGGATGCCGTGCTCCACCACTGTGCTTCCCGAAGCCTTGTGGAAGAAGATACTTCTGAATCCTAAACTACCGACCTTGCCAATGCAGCACCCTGGCACTACCGAGACTTGGATGTGTGGGATGCGCCTTTCGAGAGCGCAGTGCAGCACGGGAGCGGGAGGCTTTCTTTCTGAGCCTCGTCGCTGGCATCTTCGGAGCAGACAGATTTTACCTTGGCCTTTGGGTGTCTGGGCGCCTTGAAGAAAAACAGGGTTTGGGAGATGGCTCAGGCCTGTTTCAAGGACCAGGTTTGTTTGCTTTTGCTGATGTATCCTCCTGACTTTTTGCTATCTTTCTCCGAGGTGCATCAAACTGGCCGCTCGGCACACTTCCGCTCACCACACCTCGTTGTGAGACTTGGGACATCTGAATGAAGCCTCAGGTGACGCTCGGCGGTTTCGGGCTGTGGTGGCTTTACGATGTTGTTGCTCGGCGGCACTTGCAAAGTTTTCTCTGTAGGTATGTTGAGCGTCCGAAGCTTGATGAACAAAACCAACAGCAGTCCATCCAAATGGCGGAATTTGTACTGCTCCAAATCCGAGATGCAAACACAAGGTCCGCGTGGGATCCTCGCCTATCTATGCAGACGACTTCAAGGTGGAGAGACTCGGGGTTGGGTACGGAGCAGATCGCATTTACCATAAGCTGTCAGCAGCTTGACAACGAACGCAGCCTGATGTTGTGTTTCGCAAGTAAGTTTCATGCTCGGCCCAAGCCTGAAGGTTGCGGCAGACCTGCCGCACTGGTTGTACCTGCTGTGCCCTAGCTGAAATGCTGTAACGTGCATTTCTGTGCGGGTTTCTGTGCATTCCGGGATGGTACCAGCGTCATTTCGAGACGGTACGACTTGGTCTGATGCAGTTCTTCTAAGTGTTGCAAGACGATCCTAGATTTCCGAGGTGTTGAATTTTTCAGCCTGCATGTGTCGTTGAAGACATGTATAAATCTCCCTCGCAAAAGGATTGTGATCCTCGTCTTTGGTGGGATGGGCCTCGTCTACAGCTTGGAGTTGTACGGCAGGTGCAGATTGGTTGGTTTCGTAAAGGTCATTGGTTCAGCTTTCGACGTGACTTGCCGTGAGATGCTAGTGACTCCAGTACCACGTGGTGCGCAGTGATTTAAGTTCTGCGATGCTGTGGAGGCGCCTGAACCGTAGAAATCTTCCGGAGCGATGGTTTCGGATCGCCGGCCCGAACGCCCCCCCCTCTCAGCCTTTCGCTTTTCGCCCTCCGAAGGGTAAGCCAAGCCGCCTCGCCAGGCACAAGAGGCAGAAGCGCCAAGAGGCGCTTAAATTGAAGTCAGTCCTCGTGTCGAGATTCCTGGAATGTGTGATGCCAGGCCATGCAGTTCTCCCTCGATGAGGAAAGAATGCTGAAAACCCCCTTGACGGAGAGTCGGCCCCCAAGTCAAGTCAGGGCTTAAATTAGACTCAGAGGGAAGGACCGAAGGGCAGGGCCTTTTGGCGCAGCGACTGAGGCAACGACCCGCACAACCCTTGGAGCGGGCCGGAAGCCGAGGAGCCAAGGAGCCACGGCGTTCATCTCAGTGACCTCCGCTCCAAGGCACCGCTCTGCGGGCTATGGATCCACACTTCCCCAGTTCCCCACAGCGGGTGCGCCGCTGGTCCTGCGGTAAAGCCTCGAGCTCGGTGAACCCCCAATGGCATATCTCGACCTCGCGGCCCTTTCCTGCCGGCTCGTTTCACCTGTCCATCAGCATGCGTGGTAGTCTCCGAGATGGCCAAGCGAGATGCTGAAATCAGAAGTGTTGAACATATTCGCTCGCCCGGTTTCTGCTGAAGCATCTGGCCCTGCGTACCTGACTCACTCGAGAATATGGGGCCATGCAAGCTTTCAAGCCTTCGGAAATACTGGTCTTCCAGGTTAGCCAGGATGTGGACCCTTCATAAGATGGCCATCTCGTTGCAGATGATCGCACCACCCAACACGGCGAGCAGCCGAAAAACAGGTGTCTTACTGGTATGTGCACTGCTCGAGTTGTCCTGGTAGATTGGATTTCAATTCGGTTTGGTTGATTCTGCAATCGAACAGTAGTCAAAGTGAAGGCGAGGTAGGGTGCTTACAAGGGTCTTGCATTTACATGGCTTGGAGTTGTCTGTCAAAAGCTCTGCATCAATGGAGGCTGCAGGACCGCAAGGGGTGCTGAAGTTTGGAAGTTTGTGCGGGTCGAACTTATCCTTGCCTACATTGTCGGCCTGCTTGCAGCCCACTCATGTTCGTCCGCAATTTCGCATGCTCAAAGACTTTGAGCCAAAGGCAGTGCGACAACGACATGGTTGATGTTCGCAGGTTGGTAGGACTCTGAGATTCGCACACATCACGACATCTCCGGATATAGCTGCAATATAACTTGAACGACATGACAAAGCCCTGTGTGAAGCTGTGAGAGACTTTGGGAGCCATAACTTCGGCTCTTCTGCGGCTCGGGCAGCTTGTGCGTAGGGCGCGGGCCCTGACTCATTGCATTTTAGATGTGCTCTCCCGGGCGAATCCGGCCTCTCACAAGTCATTCTCTTCATAAGGCTACCCGGCAGAGATGGGCTCAGGCAAGGGTGGTGTTGGGTTGTTCTTGTGGTTGGCGCCAGAGCTGGGGGGTCCCTGAAAAGGCCGCCCCTCGCCGAGCGTCCGACGGCCAACACACGCGGGGTCCTGGTACGAGGCGTGCCCGCGCCCAGTCGGGTCTTATTGTATTGAACACATCTAGGTGAACAGACGGCTTTGATCAATGCAGGGTGCTGGGTGGTGGCATTTCAGCAGTGTGGTTTTGGTGGTGCTTTGGCGGAGGGGGTGTCGTGGCCGTGGTGGAGACCACTCCGTTTGACCTTTTACCCTGTGCTCATTCTAGACTTCTAGACGCCTCGGCCGGATCAGGATGATCCCGAGATCTTGAGGGAGGAGTTGCAGCAGATGCTGGGCTCGGAGCTGAGCTCCTTCGTTTTGGGATCGAGCCGCCTGGGAATAGGGGGCCCTTGCTTGCAGTGGTCTTGTTCGAAAGAAATTCCTGGCTCGAATCAAGATCTCCAGCACTGCAGCGGCAGCTCAGACTTCAATCAACTTTCCTGCATGGATTGGAGCGAATGTTCACATCACTCGCAGCAAGATCTGCAGCGTGCAGCTTCTTGGCGAACGAGACGCGCCTCAAAATGCAGGGAATTTGCGAGGTATGTGCTGTGACGGACTGTTTTTCGAACACTTGCTACAGGTGCCGAGTATGCAGATGGCGCCACAGAGGACCCTGGGCTTCGCGCCGTGATATCACCCCATGCAGGCCGACTGCATTGCTGCGGGCTTTCACAGCAGACACAGCGCCCATACGTTCCGATGCCCTGGCCTGCAAAACAGGTCTTCGCTTCTCCGGGTCTGTTGAGCCCTCGGAAATTGCACGGATGGATGCTTTGCGCTGGAGCCGAGAACCCTCGACAGGGTGGTCCAAGACATGCATCTACTCAGAGAGAGGGAAAGACTGAGTGCCACAAGTCGACCATCAAGTAACCGAAGCTGGAAGTCTGCCTTCGGTTCTTCCTCTGCAAGGTAGCTGCAGGCGTTTATGCCCGTGTGGACGTCGCCAGTGTGGAGTGCATATTCCTGTTGGGGCAGGGCCCCCAGCCTCAGCCGAGAGACAGAAGCAACACAGAAGTGATGGGCTCGAAAGATCCTTGCTCTCGCGAGGCCGTCACACCACGAGCCTTTGGAGGGCTGCGCCCTTCCCGGTGAAGAGGTCCTGGCTTACAGGACGCTTCCGGCTATGGATCCGAGCCTTGCGTCGAAGGAAAAAGTCCTTGTCGCCGTCCGCAGGACTCCGCTGGGAGATCTTCCGCTGGACTTGGCGGTCCTCGCAGGGGACTTACTACTCGGGCCATACACTGGGTTTTGCTCTGTGTGACCCCGCGCACTGACCAGATCTGACCAGTGTCAGCTGGTGCTTGTTGAAATCAGTTCATTCCTCTGTCCCACGTGCAGAACCTCGTCCGGACTTTTGAACGCCGCTTGCTATCGCTTTGGAAGCTCTGATGAGGCCGAGCTCCGAAAGACGCACGAATTCAGCCACCTTCCTATGCATGTCGATGAGGTCTGGCGAGTTATGGTTGTCCATGGAGCTTCTGCTTGTGCCCGAAGTCCTTGGACAGCCTCGATGCTTCCACGGCCCACCTTTGATATCCGCTTACACACATGCACATTCACAGAGGCTTGCGTGCAATGTCCCCCCGTCTTTTGCCTGAAAGCCCGCCGGCTTGCCTGCCTGCCCTACCATGCATGCATGCCTGCTGGCATGTGAGAGTTGTTGACCATAGACTAACAGCGCACTTTTGATGCAGTTTTAGGACCTGCTCCAAAACCAGCACGGCGCAAGCGCGCTCAAGGACGAGCGGAAGGGCGATAGATAAAGTAGTGTAAGAAGCTTTATCAAGGCTTCAGGGTGGGAATGTGTTTCAAATGACCGTGTGCAGGCAAGCGAGCGCAAGGGCGAAGCGCAAGGCGATTCTCGAGTTACGGGATGTTACGGGCTGCAACCATACAGAACAACCCCCATGTATGGTATGCATGGATGCATGGATGCATGGATGAAGGCATGCATGGACGTATGGATGAACTTATGTGGCTGTATGTATGTACAGTACGTATCATGAATGTATAGAGCCAGCTTTCGCTTTCCCCTCCCCCCCTCCCTCCTCTCTCCCTCTCTTTTTGTCCGCACGTTGGCACCAGCCAAAAAAGGAATCCAAGCTCCTGCACTGCGCAGGCTGAGCACTCCTTGGAACTGCAGCCCTTCGGCTGCAGCTGGAGACCGCTCGTTCCACGGATTGCGGTGACACAGAGATGGTCATGGTCATACCATGTCATATCGTCATACCGACATTGACATGATTGTTGGGAACGGCTGCTGTCATGGTTTCATGGTCCTGACCATATCAAATTGAGAACAGCGTGCCACAACGTACCTTAGATAATGTGAAATCAATTCTCCAGTGCGTCTCATGGCACTCCCTGTGACGGTACCGCTACAACCTGCTCTGTTACTGTTTCAGCTTCCTATCACAAGTTGCCATGCCACAAAAGCTCAACACATGACGACAGAATTTAGAACTTCGATCTGAGATCATCTCCGTGTTGCGTTGCGGCATTGCAGCCCTGCAACAGCACATAGTGCTCGACATAGAGACCGACGTGACAGCAAGAAGATGCGCACATGCCGCTCGATGAAATTTTCCAGGAAGACGTCTTGCAGAGACCTCTCCCTTGGGGTGTCACTGGAGGCTCCCTTTCCTCGCAGAGCTCTTTTTGTCGGGTGCTCGGGTGCGCTCGGCTAGTGTGGAACTCCGAGGTTGAAGGCATTTTCGCAACTGGCATCGGGTCTCATTCTTCAAGCTTGAAGTCTCGGGTCTCAGAAAGACCCTCTCCACGGCCGAGGAACAGCCCAAAGAGGCGTCATCTACCACCTGCGACTATCGTTCCGATACTGGTTGGCCAGGCAGGGCCGCTAGGCCGCTAGCCGCTATCGCCTGGTAAAAGATTGACATGATTGTGGAGAGACCGATTTGTCCGTCTTCTCTTCAAGCAGCAACTCCGGAAGCCATCCTACTCGTACTTTCGGGTCAGAGTCTTTGCCCCAAGCAGGTGAATGCCCGAAGCGAAGCACTCTACGGGCAGCTGCTGGCACCCTTTCTTCAGTGTCTCGGCAGATTCGAAGATGCGCCGATCCGGCCATTCCCCGCACCGTCGCAGCTCTCCTTCATGCTCCGCTCCGGGTCCGACCGAGGCGCAAGGGAACCCTTTTTGCCGGCGGCCCAGAGTGTGGATTGGCGGGCCTTGGCCTAGCACCTAGCAATCGGCAAACAGCGGAAGGGAGCTGGAGTTTGAAAGACTGCGCGACGAGTCTTCCTCAGGTGGTTTCTTCCGACTTCTGCCACTGGGGGGCCCAGTTTGGCTACACACGAGTAGGCCAGGACTATGAGAACCCTCGTGATCGCCTCTTCAATCTCTGGGGTTCACATGCCGCAGGCTCTCCTTCCATGGCAAAGACTTATCGGGATGGGCCTCATCCAGACAATGCTCGGATTGAGGTGGAAGCTTTGCAAAGCACAGGTGCAGACTAGAGTGTTTACGCAAATCTCTCTTCACCCTGAACCCAGTACCCCGTAAGGACCCCTCGCTCTTTCGGCTTCAGCCGAGTCGAGACTAGAAGAGAGCGAGGCCTTGTTGGGTTCCACTTGCTGACAACCTGGGAGGGCCTGGATCGAGAGGGCATGGATTACATCCAGCGTCAAGACGCCGCTGCCTTTCGAGCGCACGGTCCCCGCAAGTTTGTGGGGTTTGAAGTTGTGTTCTCGCTTACCAGCTTACCGTACACAAAGATATCAGTCTGAGGAGCTTGCATCATCCAGTCGGGAAGTCAGAGGTAGCTTTGCGTTTCTTAGAGTCCGAGAAAATCTGGCACTTCGTTCTCATTTCTTGAGAGATCAGGGATTAGGGGTTGAGGTGCGAGGCGAGGATGGAGGGGATGTTGACGGGCGGACCCATGACCTGGCGGCATTGAGATTACAATCTTTGCTTTGGAGGAGACTGGTTGTGTTGTGAATGTAGGAATTTATCCAAGATGGTTTGGGCGATGTGCAGCTGACTCGACAAAATTTTAATCAAATTTACCACTGTGAGTGTGGCTGCGGCCCAACTTTTCAAGCATGTCGAGCAAACACCCTTGCCTGGGAGTTTGATTCCTGTTGCAGCGCATCTCCTGCCGTGAGGTATTTAAGGAGGGAGGGCAACACTATTTGTGGCCTTGCACCCGGTCCTGGCTGCAGTCATTGCGTTCGGACGCTATCTTTCGTGCTTTTATTGCGTGTTTTGGCGGAATGACCTCCCCGGTCTTCAGCGGATTTCCATGTGTCATGGCTGCGGCCGAGGCCGCCATCCGATTCTCGTGCTTTTGGAGGCACGGTCGTAATGCACCTCCATGTTTTCGGAACGTGGGACGAGCAGTGTGACACAACCACAGTCCAGCTCTGGGATTTTCTTGGAGACCCCAGAATTTCGTTTCGGAGCACGCATGGGCAGATGCTGGCCGCGAGAGAAAGCCGAGCGGAGATGGGCGTGAACTTTGTGAAGTATGCGCAGTCAAGGCCAGTTCTTCGATTTTGCAGTGCTGGCTCAGGCCGAAGGTTTCCAGAAAGCGCGCTGTTCAATCTAAACTCGAATCACTGGTGCCAACCCTGTCGCAGTGCGATGCCGGGGATGCCGCCTCCACGCACAGCCTCGGTCTCCTATGCTTGTGCCGGAGGCCTCAGAGTATTCATGCTCGTGGATGTGCTTTTGTCAAGACATGTTTGCCGTCGCTGAGGCAGTGTGCAGGCCCGTGTTGGTGGGCGCTGGCTGAGGTGGCTTCAAAACGTGGCTGGCGGCCCTGTCTTGCGGACTGGCAGGTTTCGGACAGGGACGGGGATGGCATTTTTCGAAGCGAGGTATCACCTTCTTGCCTGCAAGACCAGACGCCCGCATGCTTTGCAGTGCTTCTTCGCGGCCACTTCTCGAAGATGAATTCATCCATTTGGGAGTGCGACGAGCTTTATCTTCCACTACATTCGTACAGATCAGAGGAACGAACGGTCTGTCTCAGATTGGGACACCGCGAGGTCTTGTGGAAGATACAGAAGCTACGCAATACAAAACCTTTGTACTCGGTTGTCAAGATCATAATAAGATTTTCCAAAAGAAATATATCTAATATCTTAATATCTTCTAATAAAAGATTTGATCAAGAAATTGATTGTCGAATTTTTTCGAACGAATGATAACGATTGACATTTTTCGGTTTGAATAATGAATATGCTACATGACACAACATGAAGTAACACATAACCCACACAACACACCCAACACACACACACACAGACACCCGCAACACACAACATACTTAACACTCTCAACACAGACAACCACACACAACACCAACACACACACACACACAACACAACACACACAACACACACAACACACACAACACACACAACACACACAACACACACAACACACACAACACACACAACACACACAACACACACAACACACACAACACACACAACACACACAACACACACAACACACACAACACACACAACACACACAACACACACAACCCACACAACACCCACAACACCCACAACACCCACAACACCCACAACACCCACAACACCCACAACACCCACAACACCCAACACACACACACACACAACACCCAACTCAACACACACACACACACACAACACACAACACACACACACAACACACACACACAACACACACAACACACACACACACAACACACACAACACACACAACACACACAACACACACAACACACACAACACACACAACACA
>BGNK01002963.1:4998-23794 GCA_003297005.1 Symbiodinium sp. clade A Y106 | reverse complement strand
CAGCACACAGCACACAGCACACAGCACACAGCACACAGCACACAGCACACAGCACACAGCACACAGCACACAGCACACAGCACACAGCACACAGCACACAGCACACAACACACAACACACAACACAACACACAACACACAACACAACACACAACACACACACACACAACGGCCACAATGCCATTTCCTGCACAAGTTGGGCCTGCATAGGTCTGCATCAAACCTGAGATAAAGAGCACACGACATAATTAGGATAATTATCATGCACACCCATGCCAGCTGCCGACAGACCTATGCCAGCGCAGCGCCCCATTACCTACCGGTAGCAACGACAGCCAAGTGGTGAATTACGGTGTCATTACAGTGCGATATTAAACTGGTGCATCACGTGCTGCTGACAAGACCACCACGTTACAGCGTCTCGTTCTTTGAGCCGATTCATGCACCATAGTCTTCTTCGAAGCGTCCCCTCCATGCATCATAGGCTGCCATGTCTTCTTCAGGCTCTGCTTTTAACAAGCACGGACGAGATGTATGAGCTGGACGTTCCATCAGGCAGAGCGTCAGCGTCTTGCAAACAGAGCCTTCGAGACCTTCCTCGCAGGAATTTGGGCTGGACCGATGTTACTGCCCAACAAAAACAACGCCGACTCTTACGATCCTCTGCTGGGTCAGAGTCAAATCAAAAGGCAGAACAGTGTATGCTCTGGAAGATTGCTTCCAAGGACTGGGTCTCCATGTGCAGATTGACGCACGGCAGGCCCCGCCCGGCTTCCGGCTTCCTCTCAAGCATCGTTCAAGCTGCTTCAACTCCAGGTGGCGCTTCTTGGGGCATCCCAGTGGCCAACCCATGCAGATGTGGAGCTTTTCACGGCCACCCGTGAACGATTTGCCGCCACGGCATGACGACGTTTAAGTTTAGTGCGAGGGGATGCGAGAGGCCCCGAGAGGCCAAGAGCCGTGCTCGCAGCGGAAATTGCAACCTGATCTGTAGACCATAAAGGCACGGCTGCTAGCTTTCGGCCAGCGCCAGCTTTTTCAGTGCTTTTCGTGAAGGCACTGCCCATCTTGCATTGTCCTTTGGCTTTTCATCTGATCGCCTTCAGCCGCAGAGCGGGTGACAGAGACTGTTCAGACGTTGCAGCTGCGGATCCCAGATGTATGACATTTACAGAGTTGAGGGTGGAACATTTTTTCTGAACAAATTCCGTTGTGGCAGCAACTCCACCCTCTGCCCAAGCGAGACATATCCGGACAGTAGGGAAAGCGGTTGTGATACTGGGATGTCTCAGATGTCTCACATGCTAGCCAGCTTATATTTTGAAGTGGTGCCCAGAGGCAGTCCGACCTGGCGGATACCAAAACGGAATCAGCTTTCGGGTGCCGCAGGCCACTCCACGAGGAAGTTTTATAGATTTGGTCATGGCCGGTGCCTTGTGCCGTCGAAGAAGATCGTTGGCGGTGTGCAGCCGTGCATGGCTGAGTGCTAGAGTCTTCATCTCCCTCTAGGTCGTAGTGGAGCGCGACCAAAGCAAAGTGCTCGAAAAAGTATATATCATAATCAGAGCTCAAGATCACTTGATTCAGCACAAAAACAAGGGAAGTCTGGTTTTTTGCTTCGGAATCCTGCGTTAGATACGCTGCTTTCTCAAGGCAGTGAAGACTGTTTGCTGTTTGCTGGGGCTAGGCGCACTTGAGTTTGCCAGGTCAGAGATGTCCTTTCGGTTTCTTCTCCTTCACGTCCAACATCGACAGTCACTGGACCGGCTGCCACTAAGCCGCTGCAACTTGGGACTCTGAAAGCGGCTGCCCTGCGTCCGGCGCGTTTGTGAGGATTTCTTCGGGGACCTCGGCGGATCGCGTTTTGGAGGTTGGTCACTTTCAGGATGGCGGTCCTCACGGCTTAGCCGCCTTAGCCGCCTTAGCCTGTGTGCTCTGAGGTCCACGGTGCCGTGAAATGGCTCCAGTGCTCCAAGCCTTGCTGCCCGGACGTGTGGAAGGCACGCGCGGAACGCCGGTCACGGAGGGGTCTCGGTCTTGGCTTTTCACAGGCCCCGGCTGACCTCTGCCTGGCAGAGGATCCCCATACCCATCGAGTGCAGGGAGCGCCGGCCTTGAAATCTGCCGGATCCAAGCTACTGAAGCTTGTCTTCGCCACTGCATCTACATGGCAATTACCAAAACTGTTTCAGATGCACAAAAAAGCCTCCCAGTCCTCAATTTTCAAGACAGATGATCAGCGTTTTGTCCAACTATTTTCGTGGTCACTAAACTTTCATTCGATCCGGAAATATCTCCGGGACTATGCGCGCGGATTGGCACGGAAGGGCTGTGGAAGGCGAAGCACTGGCGGAAGGGGTTTTGCGTCCTAGAGATTGAACCAGAATGAAAAACACAGCTCAGATACTGCTTGCGAGCATGGTGGTACATTTTGGTCCACCAAGGGGAGCAGGAAACCCACCCAGCAGTTTCGGAGCAGGGATGCTTCATGTGATTCTTTTTGTGACTGTACGGACTGTTGGCATTCTGGAGGCTTTTGACGTCAGATCTTGCCTGTGCTTCTTCAGAGGCTTCGTTTGGAAAAGCAGAGTCCTTTTCGGCTCTTCGATGCCAGCTGTGCCCTCCAAACCCACCGAGAGTATGGCATTCATGATTCAATGCTTCATGATCCAAAACGAGAGAGGAGCAAGATTGAGCAAGCGGGTCGGACATTTGCTTGGCCTGAGTGTCGAGGTAGGAGTGTGCGGGCGGTTGCGGTCGCCTGCCGTCGCCTGGGTGATAGGCGATGGGATGTTGGCTGTGCGGCTGAGGTGCTGCCGTGCTGCCCGAAGTGCAAGGCCGGAAAAGGGTGCTTTGGTTTCCGCTGGATGCCCGCTGGCCGCTCTAAGCGCATGGAAATCAACTGACTATAGGGCCATAAGGGTTGGGGATTTACGGAGTAGGGCGGAGGGATGCGGGCAAAATACGGCAGGGTGCTTGGCTTCCGCCCAGGCAGTCGCCAGACCCAACGTGCAGATGTTTGGTGGGGATTCTGCAGGTTGTGGCACGCTTGCACTCGGTTCTTTGGAGAGCCCGAGGGTTGGCAATCAGACGATTCTCGTTGAGCTGAACTGTGTTTCTTGACTCCGTTGGAGCAGTGAAGAAATAGTCAGCTTTGCCAGGGATTCTCACGGGCACGCCGAGGGGCGCAGAACACCAGGCGCGGGATGAGCCAGTCGCAACTCGTAGCAGCTCGTAGCGTGCCGATGCGGCCGTTTGTTCCTTTTCACTGATTTCCGGGGGCTCCTGCTTCGGGGCCTCTCGAAGAGGTACGATGCATGGGTCAATAGCTTGGCATCGCGGCCGGATGTTAGCAGCGACTTGGCAGCCGGCAGCCTGTAATTATCTGTTGTTAATCTTGCAGATGCTAAAAACCGCAGAAGCATTCTCTTGCCTTGTGGAGGCCTCAGCGTTGTTTGCCTGGAAGCCCGATGCCAAGCTGAAGTCGGCAACGCATGCGCAATGAAGGCAACATAGGCGGTACGCAGTCAGCAGTTATTGCAAGACTATTGCAACGGTGCTGCGAGATTGGTCAAAGTCAGAGGCAATGTACATGGCCAGGTTGGCTGTGGACTCACAGTTCCAACCGTGAGACGAGAGCTCGAGAAGGTCGTGCAGAGGCTGGCGGCGACATGGGAGAATCAAAATTCAGGAAGCGATTCAGCGATTTGGAATTCAAGTCAAGCCAAGCCGACAGATTCCCCGGTGGTCGCCTTGTACGGGTCGCGCACCCAGAACTTCGACACTGCTTGTGGGAAGGGGCGCGGCGCCTGCGGTGAGGTGAATCCCGAGAACCCCGGACTTGCCAAAGAGCTGGTCGAGAAGGGAGCAGGGGCCTCGAGGGCCATAAGCCTCAAGGTTTGGACCGGCCTCCGGTCCGACCAAGACAGCAAAGGTCAGCCTGCCGCTGCCGGCAGCTGCTGCCATTGAAAAACTGAGTCAGCAGGCGAATGGGACGGGACGTCAGATGCATCTCTTTCGATCTCGTTCTGGTCAGAGGTGGCGCAAACCGAGGAGATCATGCAGGCCGGCCGACAAAAGAGGTCACACTGAGCAGCATTCTCGGCTTTCAGGCGACCTACGTCCTTTGGGGCCAAGAGGGCGGCTGCGAGATCCGTGCGCCTTTCGGGACACCTCAGAACCGTAGATGATGGCGTTGCCGTAGTGTGTTCGTTGCTTGGGGCATTTTGAGAGGACCTGCCTTGGACGGCTTCTGCGATTGGTTGAAACACAGGGTCGGATGAGCGTGGAGTTCAAGCCGGACCGAGAAGCCGTGCCTTTCGAACTTTCCATTGTGAGCCTTTGTGTAGCTCTTGGCTTCGAGGACGTGGTCGGGATCGTGAAGCAAGCGATGGGACCCAGGACCTTCCGGCGAAACGCACCAAAGTTCAAACACTTGAAGAAGCTCTTCGAAGCGTGATTGATTTCCTATGATCCATGCACAGGACGGAGCCTCTTACCTTGGAGAGGCAAGGAGCTCATGCTGAAAACAGACTTCGAACAAAAACCGAGGAAGACCTTGCACAGCACTGCGTTTTCTGACAGGTCGGTGCCGATGGACATGTACCAGGAGTTCCGCGAGCCTCTGTCTCAGTGCTTGCCGGAAGTCTTCTTCGGGCTGCAGGAAGTCAAAATTGGAGACGGCACGAAGTTGGAGGCACTGGGTTCTCAAACCATGAACAATCAAGTTGGTCTTCTCACTCCTAATTTCTTGAAGGTGACAGCCATCATACGGGTCATGGCCAAATTCTCGTTCGCGCCTTACCGTGATGTAGATTCGGAGCTGTCCTCGTTGCAACATAGTCGGATGACTTAGCATCGCAAACGCCAGGGGTGGCAGCTCCACCGTGGGTGGCTGGAGCCTGAACGCCTCCTTGGCCACTCGCGTGGACCAGGCAGCGCCTAGCTGCCGATAGTTCAAGAACGGTCATCGCTTCGACTCTGTCCCGTGTCCATGGATGCCTGTTGCTTAAGCTCACAGCGATTACTCCAGGCTCGTGAACAACGATGGAAGGTGCTTCAGCTCCCCGAACAAGAGGTTCATAAATTATGCATGCTGCATGATATCATGGCATTTTACTTGATTGTACTGTACATGAAAGAACACAGCGTCCAGCTCCTTGGTCCGGCCCGATGTTTGCAGAGACAGATCGATGACAGCCTACTATGATGTCATTGTGATCGGTGGCGGCAGTGGCGGAAGCGCCTTCTCCAAGCGTGCCGCAGGCAGCCTCTGATCTTGTGAAGTTGTGCCGATGGAAGATGATCACGTTGCAGTGTCACTCGTCCTTGCCGTAAACTTCGCGACCTGTGAGGCTATGGTGCGAAGGTCGTTCTGATCGAGCGCGGGCCGTCCTGGAACGAGCAAGGCCGAGCTCGACTCCGCTGAAAGGGGTAAACCGGACCGCGTAACGACGTGTAACGACGTGACGAATCGCAGAGACGTAAGCTGACGTCGTCGCTTTGTGTCCTTTCAACGGCCCACGACTTTTCCCGAGGCCAGCGGACGGGTGCTGGCCCGGGAGGGACCTGCGTGAACGTGGGATGCGTGCCGCGACCCGTCTTTAAAAAGCCTTTCGCAAGTTGATGCTGTCTTTGGTGAGTTGAGGAAGAAGCTCATGTTCATGGCTGCTGCTCACCGCGAGATGATGGTGGGAGAGGCTGCCACTGCCAAGGCAGGAGCTGCGCTGTTGCGCTTCCCTGTGGTGGCCCGAGCATGTTGGAGTTGCCGGAGTTGCAGGGCTACGGCTTCGCAGTGCCGGAGGGCGCTGGGAAGGTTCAGTGGGAGGCGCTTCAGCAGCGTCGTGACGAATATGTGAAGAAGCTGAACAAGAACTACACGGCAGGCTGGCAGAAGGAAGGCCGGGGAGTGACAGTCCAGCAATCTCACGCATGGAATGCATCTCACGATAGGTGTCGAGATTGTCGAAGGCCAAGCACTCAGATTTGCAGCATCGCAACTAGCTGCCGCCACTCCACCAACCCGGGAAAAGCCATTACACCCTAGAATCTCAAGCTAGAAACAGGAGTGCCGGAGGGCGGGGTGGCACGGGAATGATGTGGAGCCTGCATGACAAGATCACTTCGCGCATTTTGAGGGGGCAAGGAGGGCAGGCAGATTTGGTGAGACTGACACCGTGTTGCCTTTGGAGGGACAAGGTGGGGACAGGACAAGGGGTGCAGAGTTGGCAGCAGGGACAGGGGGCGGATGGGAGCCGATTCGTGGCTCAACAAGAGGGCGTGGGCCTGGCCACCGGGCAGGGGTAGGGCCGTGGCCAGCTCCTAGAAGGCGATGAAAAGTGACTACTTGTACCGGGTGGAGGGAAAGTTTGGTAAGCTCACTGGCGCTCGCCGCCGAGGTCGGCGGATTTCGGAACCGAAGCCTAGATGCAAGGGTATCCCTTATGCAGGTACAGCTCAGTTCGTTGACTCGAGCACCGTGGAGGTGCAACTCGGCAGTACGTCTGCAAACGATAGAGTTCTCAAGCAGTCCGGAATTTTTGCAGCAAGCAAAGGCAGCGCAAAGACGGCAGCAAGACAACACTTCGTGGAAAGAAGATCCTCATAGCGTGCGGTGGCATCCCAGATGCTCCGCCTATTCCAGGCATCGAGCATGCGAGTCTTGGCCGCCAGCTTGTGCATCCAGCATGATAACTTTTCAACTTGGTTTATACACGAGAGAGGATTAACAGTGATGGCTTCTTCGAGCTCAAGAAGCAACCCAAGAAGGTACGGGAATCTACGAAAAGGTAGTTATCTTGTCGGTTGTTCTGGGATATTTCTTTCCGGCTGTCGTCACTGCATGTGTCCAACTATTGCTCGTGACGAGCTTGTTTTCAGATTGAGCAGCTGTTCATGTTCGGCCACCCCGTACAGTAAGAGTCATAGGCTCTCGGCAGGACCTCAGCCAGGTCTGACGGTTACGACATGCATGCGGCATGCGAGCTCATATTGGAAGAATGCACGGTGCAGACCTTTCACTTAGACAAGGCAGCAGCGCAGTCATGGGTACAGATCGGGGTTGTGGGGTATCGGCGGAGTCGGCATGCGGAAGCAAACCATGTCATGTGCTGCTCATGGCAACAGGGTCGAGGAATTGAGGTGTCGTATCTGTAGGGAGTATGTCTGACAGATATACAGATATTGGTGTCTTCACGTGGGGTAGTCCAGTCCACAGTTGTGCCTTTCTCCTGGCAGGTTGCAGTCATTGGGGCCGGCTACATTGCAGTGGAGATGGCTGGGATACTCCATGCGTTGGGGTCAGAGACACACCTGTATTTCCGTGCCCTGGCAAGAGAGAACATAAGGAGTTGCTGCGAGTATGTAGCTAGCTGCATATCGATAGGGTTCGAGCGAGATGAGCATGATTTATCCAAGCTGAAAGTAGGGCTGTCAGATGTCCATCCGATACGTCGCGTGGATATTGCATCGCTTCAGCTGATGCTATTGCCCGGATGCATTGTCGTACGTGACAAAAAATGGGTGACAACCGTGGTCCGCCCTACCAAGAAAGAGAGAGCATCACGCCGTACACCGTACACGCACTCCTTCCACACTGCTGGCCAAGTGTGGGGGTGCATGGTAAGTCTTGCATCCTGTGGGAGCATGCTCTAGCGGTCAGCAAACTGCACGCTGCTGGCCGTGCTTGGCTTGTGTGTCACCGTCGCGGTTTTCCTTAAGTACAGCAGCAGCTGCGCATACTTAATCAATAGTCTCTTGGTTACAAGGTTTGTAAAAATGCGTATTAGGTCGTGAACGGCACTGGAAAGGATGCCTAGAAAGACGTTGCACTTTTGCTGTGGTGCAGCTTGGAGACCCGGACATGCTGCAGCAGCATGTGGTGTTCTCAGGATGTCTGCAGCGTTTGGAACAGCACGCGTCCCATCGTTCTTGTAGAAGGAGAGAGCATCACCCCCTACACGGGGCCTGGCCATGGGAGGAGGACGCTGAGTGCGCCGTCCAAATTCCTTTCCAAAAGGAGACTGTGTGCAGTGGAATCCCTGTAATCACTGCACCATTGATGGGCGGGCTGAGAAGATCTGAGAAGGGCTGCTGAGTCAGTACATCCCATGCTGGCATGTACTTCTGTAGTATCGTTGACTGCTGTAACGGCTCGTGCTTCCCATGCTCGAGTCCTGAGGTGGTGACACAGTGCTACGTCGTGGCTTTGATCCCTTCATAGTGAAGCTCTTGATGGAGGTTCGCAAGCCTCAGGAAAGCACAAGCAGTGGAAACGGAGGTGCATTCCGCAGGCCTTGGAGCATCATGGCCCCGTGTTGCACGGTCACTTAGACTGGCTCAAATTAGCCTAGCTGGTGCCGAGCGTTCTTTCCTTCATGTCTTGGGGAGCGACCCCCTTGGTTGCAGTCGGCCGAGGAAACAGCCAGCCTGCTCGCATCACCAAGCAAAGCAACGGGCTGCTCACCTACTCTGCAATCGAGGGCTCGAATGCTCAGCAGAAGGATTACACTGACTTTGACTCTCAGATCTTGACATTCCCCGAGGATCTAGAGGTGTTCCGATTGCATGGCTGCATAACCAGTAGAGTTTCAAATGTGCCTAGGACTGTATACTTCTCGCCATTGGACGAAAGCCTGTGACAGCCGCGTGCAGAATTGGCAATTCGATGGGGCAAGCTGCAGGGGTACTTTCCTTTTCCGTGCTGAGTTCGAGACATGTCGCGACTTGCCTCATGCCGAGCCTGACAAGGATCAACTGGGCTTGCAGAAGTGCGGCGTACTGACAAATAAGTCAGGCCGACTGAGCTTAGTCTGTGGGGTCATGGAACGAGACTGAGTTAACCGATGTCTCCAGGTCATGTCGTGGTGGATGCTTTCGAGAATACGAATGTACCAGGACGGGAATTGATCGATACGCGTCGGCACCTGAAGAACATCTGCAAGGAATCTACGCCATCGGAGATGTCCCTCGGTTTGGACATGTTTGGAACCTTCCTCGGAGTCCGCGTTCCGTACTGCTCCGAGGCTACGAGCACCGGCTTCGAGCTGACGCCGGTGGCCATTGCCGCGGGCCGGCGCTTGGCAGACCGCCTCTTCCTGGGAGAAGGTCGGGTTAGGAGAGAGGCTTTGGCTTTTTTTTGGGTTTGAGTTCGTTGTGTTCGCGGAGCTGGAGAATGCTTCAATTTTCCTTCGCTTTCAAGGTCGTGCACGGATAGCCTATGAGCAGATCGCGACGGCCGCTTGGCACATTTGGCACATTGGGATCGTCGCAACGTCGAGCTCTCGGCCTGTAGAGACGCGCGCAGCCGTGTGCAGCCGTGCAGAGGTCGTCTTCAGCCACCCCCCCATCGGCTGCATCGGGCTGACAGAGCCGCAGGCGTTTGCCGAATTTGGCGAGGTGACTCAGCGTTCGCACAGAGTAACGCTGCATGTTTTGGGAGTTCTTTGCTTGGCTCCGCCAGAAGGCCAACGTCAAGGTCAAGCAATCCAGCTTCGCGAGCATGCTGCGACTCTTTGAGCAGAGCAGACATGCATGGTATGCATGGTATGCATGGTGCTTTGCCACATGTCGCTCCTTTCCGGAAGCCTCGCCATGACAAAGGTATGCCTTCAACGATGACGGCAAGAAGGTTCAGCTCAAACCGCAGCCCGAAAGTCACTACAAGTGTTGCAGTGCAAAGCAGGTCAAGACCGGTCTCAAACTCGTTCTGAAGATGCCGGAAGAAACCCGGCGTAAGGAAAGCAGAGCAATGCAGACTGGTATTGCAGGGCATGCAGGGTTTGGCTTCGTGTCTGGCTTAGGAACGTGTGGTTGGTCTGCACTGCATTGGCCCTTACTCCGATGCTTGGAGCGCACTCGGTGTCTGATGTTTTCATAAGCCTTTTACGCTTTCTACGCTCTCCTTCTTCTTGTGTTCGTTGTTGCAGCTGCTGCTGCTGCTGCTGCTGTAATGCAAGCGTCCGAATGACTGCTGCTGCTTGTGGTATTGGCGGCGGATGAGGCGGGAGTGTTTGGTGACGGTGGTGGCGGCGGCGTGGGTGGCGATGGTGGTGGCGGCGGCGGATGGTTTCGTTTCGTTTTACACGCCGCAAAGGGGGTCCAGGCGGCTGTGCGACAGGATTTGTGGGTCAGGCTTATGCCCGGCCACTGGTGCGATGCGCATAGTGCACCATCCCGAAAGACAAGCAAGCCCCACCGCGAACGGCCATGGAGGAATTGCTGTGAGGACAGAACCCTCTGGGAATATCTCATGTCAATGAATGGTCAACTGTACATCCACAGCCGTTGTCTGCGAGAGCGAAGAAGGCAACGGTTTATGACCAATCAAAGCATTCCGTAGACCTATAAAGAAGTCAAGTGTTGCCACAGTGAGTGCATGATGCCAGCAATGGCGTCTGTCCGCGCACGAAAGCAGACAGACCACCATCGTGGGAAGCATGTATTCACAGATGACATGCAGGTGGCCTCAGAAGGTGAAAAGCCCGCCTTCCAGGCCTTTGGCGTGACCAGGATGATTCGATCACCGCCGTGCCAGGGGAACGTGGCGTGGGCTTCGAGCCACAGAGTGATACAGGGCAACTCCACCACATGCAGTGTACCCGAGCCTGAGCGCACATCCTGGTGGACCGAACCGGTCATGTGAGAAGTCCAGACTTGACCGCCACCGGCTGCATGGAAGCAAAAGATTCATCGTACCCTGTTGATTGGCCTGGTCCCTGTGCATGTAGTGCATAACAATCTGCATCAAGGTGCACATTATGCGGTATTGATGACGGGGAGCCAGCGAGTAGTCCAAGGAGAATCGTATGTCAATGTGTTGTTTTGGATCCCTGAGTGCCCCCAGCCGCAAAAGCGCCAACCGCAAAGGGACGTTGGGCCATGCCCGTCCCACCGTCTGAAATGGTGCGTTTCCTGGGCTTGGCCAATTTCTGTGCTGGCAGGAGTATGCATAGGCGTGCGAGATCGGAGGCCGTGTGTCGGCGGACGACAGCAAACGAAACATGCAAGATACTCCATGGAAGATGTCTCCTCCTCCATTGGCGCCGGGGGATTATCACCATAGTTCAAGCGCAACACAGCTCATATGCCGCATCGACTTGCCCAACATTCCAAACGACTCCCCAGGTTGCTGGCGTGACGGTTAGAATCGGTTGTCCGGAAACTCCGCGTCTTGTTGCCACAACTGCAGCTGCAGGATCTACATTGCATCGTCTTCCAGGTTGTCCGAGCAATCGAGATCATAATCGTCTGCCGAGCTGCCACGGTACCGTGGATGTTCCGCTCCCAGTATCGAGGGGAGCTCCCCCCCAAACGTCGTGAGGTATGTGAGAGTGAGGTAGCGTTTTTTTGGTGGTGGTGGTGGTGGTGGCAGTGCTGGTGTTGCTGTTGCTGGTGGGGTTGGTGTTGGTGTTCCTGTGGTTGTGGTTGTGGGTGTTGTTGTTGGCGGTGGTGGTGATGGTGTTGTTGTTGACGATGTTGTTCTTGTTCTTCTTCATTTTATTGTTCTTGCTGTTTTTGCGTTTGCTGGTGCTGCTGCTGCTGCTTCTGGTGTTGTTGTTGTTGTTGTTGGTGGTGATGATGTTGTTGTTGTTGGCATTGTTACAGTTTTTGCGGTTGTGGTTGTTGTTGCAGCTGCTGTGACCAAGTAGGAAGCAACGAGCATATTGCAAGTGTCCCGAGCACAAACGAATGACGAACTCCTACGTCTGTCTTTGGATTCAAGGCCTCCATGAGCTTGTAACCCGAGGACGAGATGATGCAGGGCTTCGCCGTGGCTGTCCGCATGGGGGCCACGCGTGCGGACTTCGAAGCTCCAGAGCTGCAGTGTGCAGTGCCGTGCCACGTGGTTCGTTGCTTGAAGCGTTGTTCTCCGTGGCGAGGCCTCGGTCGCCATCCATCCAACCATCGCTGAGGCGAGGAGAAGAGCCGTGCTCTGAGTGATTTTTTCGTGCTCTCCTCTCTCTCTCGCTGCAAGGAGTTCGTGACCTTCGGGGGCTGGGGCCAAGAGAAGAACGGAGACCAGGCCTGGGCATCAACACATATCAGCCTGTGCGGTTTTTGACAAACCCAAGGCTTTGCGTGTCTTTGCATGTTGTCAGGTTCGTGCACAGCTGCCACCGTACCTAAAGCCCAAGCCTGTGTGCTGGCCCGGCCCTAATTGGAGCCTTGTTCCTCAGTCTTAGTCTTGATACCTGTGTCGCCGCGGCTGACCAGGCTCTCTGATTTCGCCACAGGGGCAGCTTTGGGCGCAGCCGCGGCAGGAGCGATTGCTGCTGCGGTGGTGGCAATGGTCCTGGCCCGCTCCAGTAGACACTGATGCAGTCGACTTGCCTGCTGCAGCAGAATCACATCACAGATTTAGCACAACAGCTGTGTTGCGCGAAGTATGTCCCTGTGAAGTTCCGGTTCCGTTTCCGCCACAAGAGCGGGAATCGCCATCCACCCAAAGGCATGCCAAAGGGTGATGAAAGCCAGGCTTGTGGTCGGCGTGAGGTCCAACCTCACTTCAAAGACCATGAGCCTTACAGCACACCGTTCTGGCGCAACCGTCCTCAAAAGATAGTCGCGGGGATTTGCATCCTCCTGCATCCGTCTTCGACCACTCGGTGCGCCGGGAGACGGCGGTCCAGCTTCCAGTTGGGTGCGGCTTCCTGCGCACTGCGCGGCAAACCCAAATCCTATTGGACGCAGGTGTGCAAGCTCCTGGACGAGGTCAACCACGCGTTCAGCCAGCCCGAGTGAGCCCCCAGTGGAACTGCTGTGTAATAGCTTAATAGCATTGCACACGCAGGCACACCCCAGCTCAAACCTCGAACCTCAACCTCTTTCACGTGTGCGTGTGCAGGTAGCGGCTTGTTTTTGCAGCCATTGGCCCACTGAGAAAATCCATGATAGAAGGTGAATAAAGAGACTCGCCTCAAGTCCAACAGCAAACGAAGTCCAGCAGCTTTGAAGCTACATGCTAGCTGCTGGAAGCAGCTCTGATGGCCCTATGAGGCCCAGGGGAAGGTCGATATTCTTGGTTAGGACTGAGGCAGGTTTTATTGCAAGGAGGGCGGCAGGCAACATGTCAGACGGCTGTGGATGCTCTGCGGTAGTCCGTGCTCGAAACGTCGCCAAGATGTCGTTGTTGCACAGGGCAATGCAATAGCGGAGGTGTGCCAGACTCTGCATGGAGGGAAGTCGAGTGAAGTAGTGAGATCAGGATGATGCGAGCCGTAGAAACGGGCTGAAGCTTGAAGGCACGCACTGGGTCTGAAGTTTCCTCTGCAACACTTCCAGCCTACACAGCCTTTGAAGTAGCTCCCGATAGCTCTCTCTGAGCTTCGCCTCGAACTCTCAGGTCGCAATGTGCATGGCTGACTGGACCTCAAGCCTCTCAGGCTGGGCTGAGCATGGCTGAGCGCTCCATAGCGCTCCACTCGGTTCCACTTGCATCCCAGAGCCGTGTGGTGGTCAGGCTCGGAGCTCCCATGGCCACCCCCGTCGTCCTTCGCGACTTGGTGACAGGGTGTCACCCGCATTGTGCCGCCATGAAACCACGAAGCGGGTTCCGAGGCCTCCAGCGTCGGCCCCTGGTGCCCTGCAGCTTGTCAGAAAGAGTTGCAGCTGAGAGATGCTGAGCAATGCTGACCACCAAAGTGCTTTGCTTCTGGCGCCGGAGGCCACGACAACGCCCGGGAAGGTACGTACGGGGCCGGGGAGCTTGCCGTGCCGTGTCGTAGCGTGGCGCTGGATGGCATCCGTGGCGACCGCGCGAGGCAGGCAGAACGATGGCGGTGGCACCGGGACTCGAGCCCGCATCTGAGACTGCGAGATACTGCGAGAAAATGGAAAGAGAAGCGACGTGGCGACGTGCGTAGCGGAAGGGAGCCGACTCTCCCCGATGCGTAGCCGCGGCGTTTTGGTGCGGTCGCTGTCCGAGGCTTGAGCTCCTTCAGCTGGCGAGGCCAGGCCGCGGCGGCCGCGGACGTGTGGGTGTCTTTTGCCACACTGCACTCATCACAGAGGCAAAGTCAAAGCCGCACTCGCCAGGCGTTTCCGGTTGCTGCGTATCGTTGCCTCGAGTTTCCTCAGTTGGCAGAAGGAGGCCAACCCGTTCTTTCACTTCCCCATCCATGCGCCACTCTGCCCAAGACCCATTTTGGCCGGAGGCACTGCGGAAGCGGCCTAAGCGGCACAATGAGCGACGCCAAAGGCAAGGAGACAAACATGACCTCTGCGTGCCTTTTCTTGAGAGCTGAACACCGAGCAGCGAGCACCTACACAACTGCCTCAAGAGGCTGTGTTTGGCATTGCGATGCTGGCAGCGTCGAAGTGGCCGCCACAGCCGAGCCATTGCGTGCTTGGCATCAGCCTTGGTGGTCGTGTTGTTTGTGATGGGATGCACTCGCTGGTGCTGTCAGGTCCGGGCAACGCAGGCTCCCTTGCATCGCGCCTTGGTTCGGCGGCTTGGCATGGCTTGGCCAATGGGGTCCGCACGGCGAGCTCATTGGCCGGCATTCGAAGTCCGTGCATTCGCTGGCCTTTTATTCCTTTGCTATCTCAGGTTGCAGCAGCCCGTCCTGTTCCGGCGAGGCAAGGCGGCAAGGGCGGCGCTTCTAGAGGCCAGAACGTGGCTGAGTACTGGCGATCGAAGCTTCGCTGCTTCGTGGCAGATTATTCATCGACGGACGCAGCATTGCTTGGCGCAGTGCTGGTTTGCAAAGGCGGCGAGCTTGATGCGAGTTTCTTAAGTAGCATTGCATGGAAGGTGAGGAGAGTCGAAAGTGCTTGACGCATGTCGTCACTTCTTGGATTGAGAATGTGCAGGTTCTACTTCGTTCAGTCAGGGACTCGGGGTGCAACATGTCGAAGTCTCACTTCACCGAGGGCATGCGTGAAAACTTTTGAACGCAGAAGAGTCTCCTGTGAGGCTTTTGTCGTCTGGAGACCCTCGGCCTCGGGGGGGATGCGGAGGCCGTGAAACACGCTCGACACGCCCCATCCCATCGTGGTGCTGTGCCACGGCCGAGGCAAGAGCCGGAGCAGTCGTCTGAAGAACCGGAGGCCGCGTGCGGGAGTCGCTACGTGGGCAGCGACCGGCCCCGGCCGTGAAATTGGACGTGCAGCCTTGCAGGGCGAGCGCCTGCCTTCTTCGCCCTTTGTGCTGTCCGACTCCTTCGATGCCCGTAGTCAGGCTTCCACCGATCTTCTGACGTTCGCAGAGGGCTTGCTTTGCCGCGCAGCGTAAAATGGTAATGGCATGCGGCATGCATGTACACAGTCTTCAGCTAAGCCCGCTTCGTATTCCAAATTCGTTATTATTTCAGGCTTCGTTCGGTGTAGGGGAGAAAAGAAGGGAGAGGATGAGGGTGGAGGGGGTCGATGTTAAAGGGAAGGGGGATGCGACTCGTTCGGACTTTCTGCAAAAGATTCCTGCTGTCCTTGTGCATCTTGCTGATTTCAGGTTTCGGAACTTCAGAACATAGACGCAGAAGCGAAGCGAATCAGCACAGCCTCGTGGCTATGCTCCCGCGAGCGTTGGCAGTTGTCCTCGGACCGAATCGATTCCGGGGAGCACCTCTTTGACGTGTGCTTTCACTTCGGCCACGAAAGCACGTGAGCGCCCGCGACGAGTAATAGCAAGAGCTGCTGGACGCGCGACCACCGACGCTTGCTAGCTATGCAGGCAGGCGGAGTCGTCACGGTACGAATTCTCTCTGGATGTGCTCTGGGTGTGTTGAAAGTTGAAATGATTTTTATTTGTGCATCTATATGTGGCAGGTGACCCCTTCAGTTTCTTGGATACCCATATGTAGGTAGCTGTTATGTGGAGGGCAGGGGAACTGTGATTTTCCAAGATAAATCCTGTGCTTGGATTCCATGCTAGCTAGCACAAACTTGGAGATCATTCCATCAGCCTGAAATCTGGGAATTATTGAGCATTTTCCTAGTTGTTTTTTTCCCTAGGGTTTTCTGGTTTCGTCTGGGCTTTTTTGGCTTTTCTTAGTTTTTTGTTGGTTTTCTTAATTTTTTTTGTAAGTTGTCGTTACTGTTGCTCTTTTTTTCCAGGCTTTGTTTCGTGCCGTTTTCTCCGATTTTGGTAAGTTTTCCTTGCTGTTGCTCGATTGACCAGGAGCCATGGACTGATTTTTATTCAGCTTTACTTTGTTTCTTGCAGTATTTCTTGGTTTTCCTTAGCCTCCTCAGCATTTGGCCAATATGCTGTGATATTCCTTGTCTTGTCCTGTACTGTTGAAAAAGCCCCACACATAGCATATACATGTGTGTATGTATAACAGTTCTTCACACCGCCAAACAGCTAAACGACCTGTAATCAGCAACTGCCCCTGCGGACGACTTGTCTTCTGTGGCAGCGCGTGTGTGCTCGTGGAGACAAGCGGCTAAAGTCGATTCAGGTATCGGCTCGACCGCCTTTTTTTCAGCTTTCTTTTGGCATGCCACTTGTCGTCCGAGAAGATTTCGCTGCAGGCTGCCGGCCTCGACCGGCGGCCCCACTGGCGGCACCAACCGCAACATTCCGAAGCCGTCTTCCTCGAAGGAGGGGCATGCACCGCTCCGCCTGTGCGCAATGGTCTACTTCTCGATTCCGTCCAGTGCGCGATGGCAGTGCAGCAGGTCGTGGTAGAATTTTTACGTCGGCCTGACTGGTTGCTGATACTCTGGTCGTCTTGCTGCCCTGCTAGTAGCTTCTCTCCTACCCTGAAGAGGATTCGATGTGCAATTGTAGATAATTCCAGTCAGCCGAGATGATGCATGGGTTGGCTAAGCCTAAGCCATGGGAATGGCAAGTCGCATCACCGAAGACAACGCGGAGGTCTCTGTCCGTTGTTTGGTGAGACCTTGACATTGTTTTGAAAACAATGGGGATCCGCTGGCACTGGTGCTTGGCCCGGCGGCCCCGGATTCCTCCTTTATCCCTGTTTGCTGCGAGCCCTCATTTTGCTGCTGGCCAGAGTGGGATGAGACCTTTCGCTGTCGCCTGCCGGGGTCACGGCCTGGGGCACCTGCCAACCTGAACATGCCATCATGTCCTGCGTACGCCAGCTCATCGACCTCACCCATTTTCACAAACCTCGCCCCTGCGCTTCCTTGACCGGGTGTGGATCCCGGACAATCCATTAGATGAGTCCAAACACGAACGTGACATAACGTGACGAAAGACGAGACGTGCGGCATGGTTTGCGGATGTCCAAAATCAATTGCAAAGCCCAGCAAGTCGTTTAGACTCGGCAACATGGAGAACATGTCATTTGATATGCTTAGATTAAGGAATACTTCAGAAACCTGCATTTCCGCACCCTGCTTCCCAAGATACAGGCACCCGGCGGAAACGCTGCCCCTGTGGGAAAGCACAGGCTTAACGAGCTGCGTCAGGCCTGTACCCGTGGCAAGTAACACCAAGCTTCACCATGGCCTCAGCAACATGCTCTAAGAAGGGTTGAAAGAACAGCCGTGCAGGCAGAGACTTGGCAAAGTTCCAGTCTGCCCCATTCGCCGCTCGGACGGGTTAGTTGCAAAGCTGCACGCTGGTTGAGAGTTGGTGCAACGTCTCCCGGAGCCTACAAAAGAAAGGGGGAACCATCATGCACAGAGACATCATCGACAGCAGTCGGTCGTGCATGTGGTCGATGTCCTGGTAGCCATTATCGTCACATAGTAGTAGTAGTAGTAGCAGCAGTAGTAAAAGTAGTAGTAGTAGTAGTAGTAGCAGTAGTAGTAGAAGTAGTAGTAGTAGTAGTAGGAGTAGGAGTAGGAGTAGTAGTAGTAGTAGTAGTAGGAGTAGGAGTAGTAGTAGTAGTAGTGGTAGTGGTAGTGGTAGTAGTAGTAGTAGTAGTAGTAACAGCAGCACTAGCAGAGGAGGCGAAGCTGGAGTAGGAGTAGGGTAGCCGAATCATCGGAGGGAGGTAAGCAGTGAGAGTAGGAGTCGTGGTCTTGGTCCCAGTCGTAGTGAAATGTAGTGAAAGTAGTAGTGTCTGTGGCAGTGGAACTGGTAGTCGTAGTGGTCGTAGAAGCGGTAATTTAAGTAGTGCGAGATGCGGGTAGTTTAGTTGAGGACGATGAGTGCGAGCGCAAATATGAGCCTTCAATCTCAAGCAGTGCAAGGTAGTGATTTTGCTCCCTGCTCCCCACTCCGAGCCACCAATCTCGTTTTCGCGGCATGTGATTTACCATTGGCTCGTGCCTGCTCGCGCTGTTTTGTGTTGGCTTTGCTGATACGACACTCTCATGACTGGGTGGAGGTGTACGAGTAGCAGCTGATCAGCAGCTAGGAGGAGGAGACACAGGACCAGCAGCGGCAGCAGAAAGCAGACGTGGCAGCAGCAGGCAATGTACATCGTACATCCTACCATATCGGAGCCATTAAGCAGGGTCACGTTGAGGCGAGACGCCTGCTCCAGACAGGTGGGGTACCGCGCGGTTTGAGCGTATTCACAGGGGCTGGTTGCGTTTCTGATGTTCAGGAGGCATGGCGTAGTTCTTGAGCTTGCGGGCTGCAAACACGGGTAATGCCAGCTAAATTGAGCAGCTGTCGAAGCATCAGGACAGTGCCTCACAGAAATCTAAATTGGTATCACTCGTCTTTCCCGGTTTGCGGACAGGATCGACGGCCACTGCTGCTTCTAGGTATTCTTGCAGAACACAGGTGCCAGGCCCGCCAGAGCCAGCGGCAAGCCAACCACGGAGCGTGCTCCTCCGAGTACAACAGGACTGCAGATATCTGCGGAGTGATCTAAGCATGCTAGGCATCCTCGTACCTCACGAGTTTGAGGAGGGATTCCTTCGATGGTGGC